>SJXQ01007575.1:67614-112608 GCA_006408695.1 Aepyceros melampus | reverse complement strand
TTCTTTGGAAGGAATGATGCTAAAACTGAAGCTCCAGTACTTTGGCCACCTTATGCGAAGAGTTGACTCATTGGAAAAGACCCTGATGCTGGGAGGCATTGGGGGCAGGAGGAGAAAGGGACGACCGAGGATGAGATGGCTGGATGGCATCATGGACTCAATGGACGTGAGTCTGAGTGAACTCCGGGAGTTGGTGATGGACAGGGAGGCCTGGTGTGCTGCGATTCATGGGGTTGCAAAGAGTTGGACACGACTGCGCGACTGAACTGAACTGAACTGTGATCCCTGAGAGAAGAGGAGAAACAACCAACTAAGTGAACTTTTTGATGGTCCCTGACTTTACTCCTGGAAGCACATTCTGGAAACGGAGGCAAGGAAAGGGATCCCGAGGAGATTAGAACAGTCTCACTGAGTCCAAGAGACAGAAATTGGACTTAGTGACCTGAGATGATGGGAAATAGTACGCAGAGGTCCAGAGGTGAGGGACCCCTTCAGCACAAAAGAGTCCCCAAGATCTGCCTAGGAGTCTCTGGAGATCAAGTCTTTGCTGAACACAAAAGTAGGCATGCATTGGTTCACACTCAGTGAAGCTGGGTAAAAAACAAGTCTTGAGTTTTAGCTATATAGAAAGAAGTGTATGTATGGGTTGAGACTCAATGAAACTACAAAATCTGGTAAAAGAGTGCCTGGGAGCTGTGAGTTGAGTAGATCTGAGCTGGCATGACTTTGGGTTCTAAGCAGTCACTAATGAGAGTCTCACTGATCACTTCAGCGAGTCAGTTCCGTGGAGATGCCAGAATGACAAGCTGCAATAGTGGGGTGAAATCAGCCCTAATGGATGGTCCGCATGCACTCACTGCAGCAGAGCTTATCACCTGAAAGAATCAAACTGAACCAGAAGTAACTAGACTGACTGCCAAAATAAAGTCTACCCCTCATCGAAACAAACAAAAAGGAAGCATCCTTCAAAATCTACTAGGTATGACATATGCACGCATACTCAGTCATTTCGGCCATGTCTGACTCTGTAGCCCCATGAACTGTAGCCTGTCAGGCTCCTCTGTCCATGAGATTTCCCAGGCAAGAATACTGGAGAGGCTTCCATTTCCTCCTTCAGAGGATCTTCCTGATCCAGGGATCGAACTCGCTTCTCCTGCACTGCAGGTGGATTTTTTACCACTGAGCCACCAGGGATGCCTTAGATATAAAACGGCTAAAGAAATAACCCATTATCATGAGAAAAATTAGTCAAAGGAAAGGAATTATTTCAAATAGAACTCCAACAACAAATCTCAAGAAGGAAAACCAGAACCTATCTTAGATAAGCAAAAGTTTACGTCCTGTGTCCCCTTGGAGATACATGTATATTTCTAGACCTGGGGTTGCTTGTAACTGCAGATTTCTGATGGGCTTAATAAAAGCTGTTAATTGGAATACTATCTAGATGTTTTTGACTTGTTCCATATCTCTGAGGTACACTGGAAATCACCATACTCTTTTAATCATTAAACTCTATAATCTGCTCATATGTATTAAAATTTTATGCTTATAAAATTTATCCTTTAACATATGCTTATATGTCTTAAAATTTTATTCCTTTTATTTAATAAAATTATATAAGCCTTTCTTGATTTACTACTTAATTTAGGCTATAATAATATAATTAAGTATTGAGCATATTCACTGATGAACACGCTAACTGTTTAGTTATTTGGGTTTTCATTTTTGTTCATTAGTAAGGGTTTTTGAGAAACCTATATGCAGGTCAGGAAGCAACAGCTAGAACTGGATATGGAATAACAGACTGTTCCAAATAGGAGAAGGAGTACATCAAGGCTGTATATTGTCACCCTGCTTATTTAACTTATATGCAGAGTACATCATGAGAAACACTGGGGTGGAAGAAGCACAAGCTGGAATCAAGATTGTCGGGAGAAATATCAATCACCTCAGATATGCAGATGACACACGACCCTTATGGCAGAAAGTGAAGAGGAACTAAAAAGCCTCCTGAGGAAAGTGAAAGTGGAGAGTGAAAAAGTTGGCTTAAAGCTCAACATTCAGAAAATGAATATCATGGCATCTGGTCCCATCACTTCATGGGAAATAGATGGGGAAACATTGGAAACAGTGTCAGACTTTGTTTTTTTGGACAGCAAAATCACTGCAGATGGTGACTGCAGCCATGAAATTAAAAGACGCTTACTCCTTGGAAGGAAAGTTATGACCAACCTAGATAGCATATTCAAAAGCAGAGATATTACTTTGCCAACAAAACTCTGTCTAGTCAAGGCTATGGTTTTTCCAGTGGTCATGTATGGATGTGAGAGTTGGACTGTGAAGAAGGCTGAGCGCTAAAGAATTGATGCTTTTGAACTGTGGTGTAGGAGAAGACTCTTGAGAGTCCCTTGGATTGCAAGGAGATCCAACCAGTCCATCCTAAAGATCAGTCCTGGGTGTTCATTGGAAGGATTGATGCTGAAGCCGAAACTCCAGTACTCTGGCCACCTCATGCAAAGAGTTGACTCATTGGAAAAGACCCTGATGCTGGGAGGGATTGGGGGTAGGAGGAGAAGGGGATGACAGAAGATATAGATGGCTGTATGGCATCACCACCTCGATGGACATAAGTCTGAGTGAACTCCAGGAGTTGGTGATGGACAGGGAGGTCTGGCGTGCTGCGATTCACGGGTCGCAGAGTCGGACACGGCTGAGCGATTGAACTGAACTGAAGGTTTATTAGTTCTTTTTTTATATGACATATATTTCTTGAACATATATTTCTTGCACATATGCACTTGATACAAAAAATCACATTTTTTGCTATTCAAATCAGTTTAATTCAATTCCATTTTCTAATTGGTCATTGCTCTGTACAAAAATGTGCTTTATTCTTTTATTCTTCATTTGTATTAATAGTTCATTATCTCTCTTGAATATTTTAATTTGGAAATCATATCATCTACAAATTGAAATATTGCAACAAATAGAATATTACACCAAATAAGAATATTACACCATTTCAAGTATTAAAATGTATTCTTTTTCCTTGTGTTTTTGTATTGATTTTAAAAACCATAAATTAATATTCAATTGTATTAATGCTTCTCACCTTTCATTGAGAAAAACATAACAGTAGTTCTTCTTTAGATTAACTTAATAACATACACTGGAAAAAATTCTAGTGTTGAACAGCTCTTGAAATCTTAGGATAGTCTTGGTCATGAGATTTTAGTTTATTATGGTCTGTGCTATCCCTGGTCTGTTTTCAGTTCAGTCGCGCAGTCGTGTCCGACTCTTTGCGACCCCATGAATCGCAGTACGCCAGGCCTCCCTGTCCATCACCTCCCAGAGTTCACTCAGACTCACGTCCATTGAGTCTGTGATGCCATCCAGCCATCTCATCCTCAGTCGTCCCTTTCTCCTCCTGCCCCCAATCCCTCCCAGCATCAGGGTCTTTTCCAATGAGTCAACTCTTCGTATAAGGTGCTGTTTAGTACATGGGTAAACCAAAGTCATATAGTGAAGTTTATTCTGTACTCTGGAGTAGTTTTCTATGATAGGAGTTTCCTGAACTCTACTCTTTGTAAGACTATTCCTCCCACTGTCATCACAGCTAAATCAACTGGAGTGAAGGTGGAAATTCTACAGATTCCTGGCAAGACTCTCATACTGTCATACATTCATCATCTCCCTCACCCAACTTGCTACCTCACTACCACAACTTGCAACCTCACTAGCACAACTTGCCTCCATGATTATGTTGGTAATCAAGAAGTCTTCCAGCAAGAACAAGACTTCTAAGCTGTCTCATACATTTCTTTCCCAAATAAGTATGTATACTCAACACGTGACTCCACTTCTTGCTTCTCACCAGACCATGCACTTATCTTCTGAATTTCATAATCAATCAATGACAGATCAATGATTGATCAATCAATTCCCTGTTCCCCTTATTCCCTAGGCCTTTTCCACTTCACACCCTATTTCCTCTTATAACACTGCTTCCACGTAGCTCTCTCAAATTGTGGCTGGTTTATTTTTTTACTGTTTCCCAACAGTGGGCCTTAAGTAAAGAATTGTCCTGGCTTCTCATTGTCATTAAAAGATCACTGTCTAAAAGTCCCCTGCTTTGAAGTCCTTTACCATCATATATACATCAGTGTATACGGACTGATCTTCACTCATGTTTTAGCCTGTTCATAGACCTTACCATTATTAGATTTTAGCTTTTGTATCTAACTCTATCCAATAGTACCCCATCATTCTTGGCGATTTTAATATCCATTTAGATAATACATTCAATGCCAGAATACCTCTCCATTCCTTGACAATTTCTACTATAAAAAATCTTGTTCCCTCACCTCATGTAAAAAATCTTGTTCCTTCATCTCATGTAAACTTTCCACTCCCAACTTCATATTGAAGACTCTGTTATAACCAGTAATTGCACGCAATTCATATTCAGATATTAAACACCTCAACCTTTTCTGTTTCTCATTTACCTCTTCTAGGATTCTGACACTAATAATTCTTTAACGTGATTGATGTCATATGTGATTGATTTTCCTGTCTTCTCACTGACCCTTACCCTATTTAGGGCTTCCTGTTCTATCCTTCTTTTGTTTAGAGTCTATAGTCCATGCTTGTAATAATTCCTTTACATATGTTTTTAATCCTTTCACTCTGCCATTCTTGGTTGAACACACTTAGCATGTTACCATAGTACTATCCTTGGTTGAACTACAACTTTCTGTTATAAGAAGGAACATAGTTGAAAAATTAAAAATGGAAAAGAAAAGAAAAATTAAAAATGGAAAAGAAAAGAAAAATTAAAAATGGGATGATTAGTTACATTAAGATTCTTAACTTCAGCTGAGTTCACAAGGCTTTTCAGATGCCAATCCCATATTCACTCTCCTGCTCACCTAAGTGACTAATTCACATGCATGTTGAATAATAACTTCATTTCACTTACCCATTGCACTCCCATTGTATTCTTCTTAGCTCCCTAACCTGCTTTTTCCTCCCATAACACTTATCTCCATCTGATGTTCTACTATTTACATTTTTCCTTTTTTCTCAGACTGAAAACTTCAATATAAGCTCTATAGTAAGCAATTTTTCTATTATGTTCACTACTGAATCCTTACTGTTTAAGACAGTGCCAGGCATAAACTACTGGCACTCAACTAGACCTGCTGGATGAATTTACAGAATGAATTCTTCCTTTGATAGCTTAGGGAAGTGTGCCTATTCATTTATTTAGGATTGACGTCTTTGGGAAGAATAATTTTTTTTATTACTATTGGTAGGATTTAATAAGATCAAATATACATGGAAAAAGGTTGACATCTCATTCTTTGTATGTATGAATTACCATTATATGTGTACTCAGTCGCTCAGTTGTGTTTGACTCTTTGTGACCCCATGGACTGTAGCTTGCCATCCTTTTCTGTCCATGAAATTTTCCAGGCAAGAATACTGGGGTGGGCTGCCATTTCCTCCTTCGGGGGATCTGGATTATAGATACATCATCAACTGACTAATATTGTGCACTCTCTTACACACTAAGTGTTAATTCCTAGATTCTGCTATGTTTTTAAGGATGCAAAAGACCTGAGTATCAGAAAGATAATAATATACATATTCATATCTGATCTGTTCAGTCCAGTTCAGTTCAGTCACTCAGTTGTGTCCGAGTCTTCACAACCCCATGGACCACAGCATACCAGGCCTCCCTGTTCATCACCATCTCTTGGGATTTGCTCAAACTCATGTCCATTGAGTTGGTAATGCCATCCAACCATCTCATCCTCTGTTGCCCCCTTCTCCTCCTACCCTCAATCTTTCCCAGCATCAGATGCTTTCAAATGAGTCAGCTCCTCGCATCAGGTGGCCAAAGTACTGGAGTTTCTGCTTCAACATCAGTCCTTCCAGTGAACACCCAGGACTGATTTCCTTTAGGATGATCTGTTACCTATCTGTAAAACTTTTTTGAGAAAATAGATCTCCACTTCCATCACATCATCCTCCCTCATTTCTCTGCATAATGAACAATACATAATATGCTTAGTGATGGCCCCAGGAAATGAAAGCATCTTAGAGATAAGTCACTTTCTGGCACTTTTGTGCCTTGGAGATTACTGACTGTTTGGTCTTGCACAGTACTGTTTAATTAGAGTTATCCTAAAACAATTCAGCCAGTGAATACCCCCTCCAAACCATCTGTGAGCTTTACTCACACAATTTCTTGGATTAATTCTAAGGAAATTATCTTATCATCATAATTACTGTCATTGGATAACCAACTGCTTTCTGAGCTGGAGGAGGAAAACCAGAGTGAAACAGAAGCTAGGAATAATTTCTTTTATGACCCCCTAAAACAATAGGTCCAGTTTAATTGTACTGGGCATGTCAAGGGGCAAATATAAAACTGACATATTATTAAGAATTATGGAAACAGTTCTTTTTGGCTAATGATGTCAAGTTTCTTGTTTACAAGACAATATTTTTCCTCTGAGGAGGCACCCACATGTAACAATCTTCTGGGTTAATGATTTACTAGAGTGTGAGATTTTGATAGGCTTTTACAAAATTTGTCTCCTTGAAAACTATTCATTTTCCACTAGAGCTAATGTCTAGCACAATAGATCAAAAGATTGTCTAAAATCCAAGAGAAATTAATTCGGTTTTTATTATATGTAGATAAATTAATTTTTAAAATATTAATCTCAAATAAATATATGGCTAAGTGTTGTGAGAAATATCAATAACCTCAGAAATGCAGATGACACCACCCTTATGGCAGAAAGTGAAGAAGAACTAAAAAGCCTCTTGATAAAATTGAAACAGGAGAGTGAAAAGTTGGCTTAAAGCTCAACATTCAGAAAACGAAGATCATGGCATCTGGTCCCATCACTTCAAGGCAGAGAGATGGGGAAACAGTGGAAACAGTGTCAGACTTTATTTCGGGGGGCTCCAAAATCACTGCAGATGGTGATTGCAGCCATGAAATTAAAAGACACTTACTCCTTGGAAGGAAAGTTATGACCAACCTAGATAGCATATTCAAAAGCAGAGACATTACTTTGCCACCAAAGGTCCATCTAGTCAAGGCTATGGTTTTTCCAGTGGTCATGTATGGATGTGAGAGTTGGACTGTGAAGAAAGCTGAGCACCAAAGAATTGATGCTTTTGAACTGTGGTCTTGGAGAAGACTTGAGGTTCCCTTGGATTGCAAGGAGATCCAACCAGTCCATTCTAAAGGAGATCAGTCCTGAGTGTTCATTGGAAGGACTGATGCTAAAGCTGAAACTCCAATACTTTGGTCACCTCACGCGGAGAGTTGACTCACTGGAAAAGACCCTGATGCTAGGAGGGATTGGGGACAGGAGGAGAAGGGGACGACAGAGGATGATATGGCTGGATGGCTCAGCGACTCAATGGATATGAGTCTGGGTGAACTCTGGGAGTTGGTGATGGACAGGGAGGTCTGGCGTGCTGCAATTCATGGGGTTGCAAAAAGTTGGACACGACTGAGTTGACTGAACTGAACTGAAGGGTTGTGATTTTACTTGCTCTGAAAATAGCCATTTTTATATTGGCTCCACTACTTTGAACTAAGGTCCTGTGTAACTATACTCATCTACCTTGATTCTATTTCTCTCACATGAAAAATGGGCTAATATAAAGGATGCTTTCAAGATAAGTCTATGTTTGCTCTCTTCTCTTTATTAGCTTTTATTTTGTTCTCAACTGTATCGCTTTATTTTTTTTCAACCCCCACCCAAAAACTAACTCCTATGAGAATTAATTGGATCTATTAAATACAAAATCCAAAGGTTTTTCTCTCAGTCTTCACTCTCTTGAGATGTCATCATCACTTGGCATGTTGATCTTTAAATTGAAACATTATTTTTTTCTTAGATTTCTTGATAGTGTTTTCTTTTTCTTTCCTACTGCTTGAGAACTCTTTCCCCACTTTAAATACAATTATTCTCAAAATTTCTTTGTCATTAAAAAAATCTCATTTATAACACACTTACCTTGAATAATATCTCCACATATTATTTATTCAAAAGTGACCTTAAATTTTTATGTCCAGCCTCATTTCCCCCTAATGAATCCAGATGTCCTACAGATATTAAGTAATCTTATTTCTAAAATTCCAGACTATTTTTGTTTTCCTGCATCACAAGGTATCCTAAGCTGAAGGCTTTATTGTCTAATCACCATCCCCATCATATCATCAGCATCATTGTTACAAATGTAATATATATCTTTTACTGAACATTGACTATCTAGGAAGCATTGGATGTTTTGAAAACATTATCTCATTTAATAATCAAAAACATTCCAGTTCTTAAAATTAGTAAAAGAGGATAAATGAGGTTAAAACAATTGCATATGATCTTATAGTTGTTTAATGGCAAAGCTAAAATTGTAATGTGGCTTTATATAACACCTGGGCAGGCATGCATGCATGCAAAGTTGCTTCAGTTGTGTCCAAAATATTGGGATCCTATGGACTGAAGCCCACCAGGCTCCTCTGTCTAAGAGATTCTCCAGGAAAGAATATCAGAATGGGTTGCCATGTCCTCCTCCCAGGGATCTTCCTGATCCAGGGATTGAACCCAATATCTTACTTCTCCTGCATTGGCAGGTGGGTTCTTTACCACTAGAGACACCTGGGAAGCCCATGACACTTAAGCATATGATTAAAACTACCACATTCTACTGGGCTTCTTGTTTCCAATCCCTTTCTGGGAATACCTAAGTTATGTATTCAGTTCAGTTCAATTAGGTTCAGTCGCTCAGTCGTGTCCGACTCTTTGCGACCCCATGAATCGCAGCACGCCAAGCCTCCCTGTCCATCACCAACTCCTGGAGTTCACTCAGACTCACGTCCATCGAGTCAGTGATGCCATCCAGCCATCTCATCTTCTGTCGTCCCCTTCTCCTCCTGCCCCCAATCCCTCCCAGCATCAGAATCTTTTCTAATGAGTCAACTCTTCGCATAAGGTGGCCAAAGTACTGGATTTTCAGCTTTAGCATCATTCCTTCCAAAGAAATCCCAGGGCTGATCTCCTTCAGAATGGACTGGTTGGATTTCCTTGCAGTCCAAGGGACTCTCAAGAGTCTTCTCCAACACCACAGTTCAAAAGCATCAATTCTTCGGTGCTCAGCTTTCTTCACAGTCCAACTCTCACATCCATACATGACCACTGGAAAAACCATAGCCTTGACTAGATGGACCTTAGTCAGTAAAGTAATGTCTCTGCTTCATAATATGCTGTCTAGGTTGGTCATAACTTTTCTTCCAAGGAGTAAGCATCTTTTAATTTCATGGCTGTAGTCATGCCTTAAACCTGTCTCATCCTGTTGTTATATTTCTATTTCAGATTGTTTATTATTTACTTATTATCACTTCTAGAGAAGATGACTTGAAACTTAAAATCTAATTTAATTTAAAATTAAAATTATTTTTATCTTCACTTTTTAAAATATTTTGTACAATTTCATCTTTATGTATGTGATGCAGGTAACCTGTTATGTTGGAAGACATATTGAGTGATTATACAATTTATCAAAATGGAAAATAGGAAGTATTTACTGCCCCAGTGGTTCAGCTGCTAAAGAATTGGCCTGCAATGTGGGAGCCTGAGTTTGATCTCTGGGTTGGGAAGACCCCCTGAAGAAGGGAATGGATACTCACTCCAGTATTTTGTCCGTGGACTGTGTAGTCCATAGCATTCAATATGCCAGCAAATTTGGAAAACTCAGCAGTAGCCACAAGACCGAAAAAGGTCAGTTTTCATTCCAATCACGAAGAAAGGCAATGCTAAAGAATGCTCAAACTACCGCACAATAGCACTCATCTCACATGCTAGCAAAGAAATGTTCAAAATTCTCCAGGCCAGGCTTCAGCAATATGTGAACCATGAACTTCCAGGTGTTCAAGCTGGTTTTAGAAAAGGCAGAGGAACCAGAGATCAAATTGCCAACATCTGCTGGATCATCGAAAAAGCAAGAGAGTTCCAGAAAAACATTTATTTCTGCTTTATTGACTATGCCAAAGCCTTTGACTATGTGGATCACAATAAACTGTGGAAAATTCTTCAAGAGATGGGAATACCAGACCACCTAACCTGCCTCTTGAGAAACCTATATGCAAGTCAGGAAGCAAGAGTTAGAACTGGACATGGAACAACAGACTGCTTCCAAATAGGAAAAGGAGTATGTCAAGGCTGTATATTGTCACACTGCTTATTTAACTTATATAGAGAGTACATCATGAGAAACATTGGGCTGGAAGAAGCACAAGCTGGAATCAAGATTGCTGGGAGAAATATCAATAACCTCAGATATGCAGATGACACCACCCTAATGGCAGAAAGTGGAGAGGATCTAAACAGCCACTTGATAAAAGTGAAAGTGGAGAGTGAAAAAGTTGGCTTAAAGCTCAACATTCAGAAAACAAAGATCATGGCATCTGGTCCCATCACTTCATGGGAAATAGATGGGGAAACAGGGAAACAGTGTCAGACTTCATTTTGGGGGGCTCCAAAATCACTGCAGATGGTGATTGCAGCCATGAAATTAAAAGATGCTTACTCCTTGGAAGGAAAGTTATGACCAACCTAGATAGCATATTCAAAAGCAGAGATATTACTTTGCCAACAAAGTCTGTCTAGTCAAGGCTATGGTTTTTCCAGTGGTCATGAATGGATGTGAGAGTTGGACTGTGAAGAAAGCTGACTACCAAAGAATTGATGCTTTTGAACTGTGGTGTTGGAGAAGACTCTTGAGAATCCCTTGGATTGCAACAAAATCCAAACGGTCCATCCTAAAGGAGATCAGTCCTGGGCATTCTTTGGAAGGACTGATGCTAAAGCTGAAACTCCAATACTTTGGCCACCTCATGTGAAGAGTTGACTCATTGGAAAGACCCTGATGCTGGCAGAGATTAGGGGCAGGAGGAGAAGGGGATGACAGAGGATGAAGTGGCTAGATGGCATCACCGACTTGTTGGACATGAATTTGGGTTGACTCCAGGAGTTGGTGATGGACAGGGAGGCCTGGCATGCTGCAGTTCATGGGATCGCAAAGAGTTGGACACCACTGAGAGACTGAACTGATTTTGTATTCGATAGGGTCACAAAGAGTCAGACACGACTGAGCGGCTTTCACTGCACTTCACTTCATACCATTGTTAAAACTATGTCATACACATTTTTTTTAATAACTTGATCCTACTAAATTAGTAAATTGGGTGAAAATACTTAAATCCAGTTGAGATAAAAAAATAGCACATATCATAAAGAAAAATTAAAGGGCATAACCCAGAATAAATGAAAATTTTTATATTATTAAATTCAATTATATTTAAAAACGTAAGAAGAAAGTGTGGTTTGCTTTAGGGCTTATCCTTCAAAAATAGTATCATTTTAATGTTTCTTGATTCATGTGGTTAGGACATCTTCACTTGTCAAATATTTTGCAAAATATTCTTTTCTGATTTTTTTTATAATAGTTACTGCCTAAGGTGTAAGTTTGAGAGGAAAGATGAGTAAACATCCTTTTTTGCACACCTAACATTTTTATGTGTGGTATACTTTTCTTTTTGAGTGAGTTTTGTTTTTTTAACTTGTTTCATATTCTTGTTTTTAAATTCAGATCTCTACTTCCAGCTATGATGGGGCTGTTACTGAACTTAACCTGCCAGCCCAAACAGAAAGCTAGAAAACATATTAAAAATAACTGTTATCAGACTTAGACAATGGCACTGCATGACTGCAGTTCTTGAGAGAAGTGAAATAATTGAAATCTGTCAAGTGATTGTCCTAGTTTTGTGCCTGGAAACATTTTTCTGGACATTGGATGCAGAGAGGTGGAAGCCGGGCAGAGCCCATGGCTTCTCTGAGTAGCATAATAATAAGAACATTTTGATTTAAGATAAACCTTTTTTCTCAAAGAAGTCATATTCCTTATACAAAATTCAGAAACACTGTGCATATTTCACCAGGCTTGATGATATACAGAATCAATGAACTTTTCAATGTTCACATTTTTCACTATAATTTTTTTTTCTTTTTTGATGTAAAGATCCAACGAGAGCTCATTCATTCTGATTTCAATTGTTTCAAAAGTTTCGATGTTCTTCGAATGGAATTGCATCAGGGCTCCCTCTTTCTCTTCTGTAAAAAGCTGACCTAGAGTGGATAGACAGCTTTGAGTGATGAGAGGTGTGCATGCACGATCCAGCAGCCAAGCCTCAATTGCACAACTGGAGATGAAGTCTGGAGAATTCTCCCACCTCCCATGTCAAAGACCAAAGGCAGCAACAGAGGATACCTGCCTGGAAGCAATTAGAGGAAAGTGTGTTTCTCTATTCAGAGTTAATTTCTGGTAGCTCAGTGCATGCATGCGTGCGTGCTAAGTTGCTTCATTTGTGTCTGAGTCTGTGACGCTATGGACCGTAGCCCACCAGGTTCCTCTTCTGTGGGATTCTCCAGGCAAGAATACTGGAGTGGGTGGCCATGTCCTCCTCCAGGGGGTCTTCCCCCCCAGTGATCAAACCCATATCTCCCACATCTCCTGCATTGCAGTGGATTCTTTACCTGGGAAAGCTCGATAAGTTTAGTGCATATAAGTTATAAATACCCATTTCTTCCCAACATGAATTTTTAGCCGTACTTCTTCATAAAAATAGTGCTGAAATCATCGCCTAAAACATTTCTCCCACAAAATTCAATCTAGTAATTTTTAAACTGCTTAACTATGTATTACTGATGTTTAGTGATAATGGAAATCAGAAAATAATCCATATTGGTCAATTATATCTCAATAAAAATTTTTAATTAAAATGTGATTTTTCTCTTGGTGGTATACTTTTTTACACTTGATATCAATTATTTACTCCTAAAAATCAACCTTTATTGAATGATTTACATGTTATTAATAAATAGCTTGTATTTCCCATTCAAAGTAACATTTTAAAAAATTATCTTATAAATCAATGATAGTTGTTGAGAAGTGAATTAGTATCAAACAATATTTTAAACATTTTATATGAAATAATGATTTAATCCTCACAGCTACCTCAATTTGTTGACAGGGAAACTGAGGCATAGAGAGGTTATGTGGTTTGCTCAGAAAACCAACGTTTAACATCTGAGATTTAGTTCCAAAGTCCAAATGTTACTATCTAGTCTCTAAACACATTTTAGTATAGGTATGCATATATATATAAAGAATCAAGAAACACAGACTATATCCTTATTGTTCCAACATTGATTAGCAATGCACATTTTGTGCCTATTATTATCATTGACATGAATTAAAGAGTAGCATGCAGTTTGACCAGAGCTATAATCATATCTTATAATGAATTATCTGTATTAATAACAGAGAACTCTTATATTGTCAATTAAAGGAAAATTTTAAAAGTATGTACCAATTTATGTGCAGGCTGCAGGTTCCAAAATTCTTCAGGTTCTGTGGAATAGGTGCACTTGACACTCAGCCCAGCAAAGACAGTGGTAAGCAGCCAACAGGTTCTTATTTACAGTTGCATATTTTTTAATTTGAGACTATTTACTGCATCACTCTATAATTTCCTCCTTGGTTGTTTGGGCATTATTACTTTTTTCCCAGGAGAAAATTTTTCAAGAAATGCTCATATTACCAGGGAAAATAGTAACATGAGGCAAGCAAAGTAACTAGGAATTCAAGCAAGTTAATGTAGTTGACTTATTCTAATTTATTTCATTTTAATGATTTTTTACGGTATTTTCTTCTTCCTTTTTTCCATTTTTCAAAGTTGTTTTTTCTACTTCATAGGAAAATGGTTTTGGAGACCTACATATTTTTCATTTAAATTCAATGAACATAATTGCTTAGAATGCCCATTACTGCTCTAATTCTTAATTAAAATTTACTTTTAAGGAGAAAAAGAGAGCCCAGATAGTCTATTATACAATATTCAATTCCTCAGGTACCTCCTTTACTCTTCACTTTTATAAAACACTCATTTATTATGTTATTATTTGTAGTCTGCAGTCTTAATGACATTCATCATAATCACCTGAAGGAATCACCAAGATAAATCATCCCTCATTTCTTAGCTTGCTTCATAAAATTCCTGCTTCACCTAATAGAATTTTTAAAGAATATAATGATTTTAGGTAGACTATTTTTCTTTTGTGAAATCTCATTATATCTTAAATACTGTGCACCTGAAATTTTCTCAAGAGCTTTTGGGTGTCCAGGTACATGAGAAATGACCTTCATTCATGTTTTTTATTACTAGCTATCACATGGCGTACTATTCTTAGATTATCTGAATGGCATCAAAATGAAAGGGGACATTTTGAACATCAAAAATCAGATGAAGAAATGAAATAACAATTGCTGAAAGATTATGCATGAATCAATAGCAGTTTTCTAAGGGAAGGTACTGAGTTGACTCTTATTGCAGACCTAAAGATGCTCTCTTGCTTTTCTTGATAGTTTTTCTAATAAACGTTTTGTCACATAACTTATTAAAGTTCTCAAGAGGTATACTTGGGAATGTATTCAGAATAATACAATAAAGTTATTTTTTTTCAAATGTTATATTAATATCAAGACACAAGCTATGATCAGAGAAGAGATTGTTAAAATGATTAAAAATTTGAATTAGAATATTATGTCCTTATAAAAATCCATGTTCTAAGATCCAGGCTCAAAATGAGGAAGTGAATTTTAAAGACAATTAAAATAATAATACCATGATGAAAAAACAATTGCTATTAAAGAGAAAATAATTAAAGAGTTATATAATGTAGCAAAAATTATAAAAATTAAACCAAATTTAAAAAATCAACATCCTGAAAGCAGTGGCATAAAACCTTACAGGCATTATGATGTTTATGCAATTTAAGGTCAAGAAGCAAGGTAAAACCAGACATGGAACAATGGACTGGTTCCATTTTGGGAAAGAAGTACGTCAAGGCTGTATATTGTCATCTTGCTTATTTAACTTATATGCAGAGTACATCATGTGAAATGCTGGACTACATGAAGTGCTTGCTGGTATCAAGATTGCCAGGAGAAATATCAATAACCTCAGATATGCAGATGACACCACCGTTATGGCAGAAAGCGAAGAGGAACTAAAGAGCCTCTTAATGAACGTGAAAGAGGAGAGTGAAAAAGCTGGCTTAAAACTCAACATTCAGAAAGCTAAAATGGCATTTGGTCCCATCACTTCATGGCAAACAGATGGGGAAACAATGGAAACACTGAAAGACTTTATTTTGGGGGCTCCAAAATCACTGCAGATGGTGACTGCTATGAAATAAAAAGATGCTTGCTCCTTGGAAGAAAAGCTATGACCCACCTAGACAGCATTTTAAAAAGCAGAGACATTACTCTGCTGAAAAATGTCCACCTACTCAAAACTATGGTTTTCCCAGTAGATGTGTATGGATGTTAGAGCTGAACCATAAAGAAAGCTGAGTGCCAAAGAACTGATGCTTTTGAACTGTGGTGTTGTAGCAGACTCTTGTGAGTCCTTTGGACTGCAAGGAAATCCAACCAGTCCATCCTAAAGAAAGTCAATCTTGAATATTCACTGGAAGGATTGATGCTGTAGCTGAAGCTCCAATCCTTTGGCCACCGGAAGCAAAGACCTGACTCACTGGAAAAGACCCTGATGCTGCGAAAGATTGTAGGCAGGAGGAGAAGGGGATGACTGAGGATGAGATGGTTGGATGGCATCATTAACCCAATGGAAATGAGTTTGAGCAGCTCCAGGAGTTGGTGATGTACGGGAAAGTCTGGCGTGTTGCAGTCCATGGGGATGCAAAGAGTCAGACTCGACTGAGTGATTGAAATGAAATGAACTGAACTGAATGTAAAACATCAACTATGATGCTTTCCTCAGTGGACTTATGAAAGAATCACCTTCAGTGATGGTCCATTTACACTTCCTGATTCTCATCCCAGTGGCTATTAAGTGCTGACCTTAACTTTAACCCAGTTGATTCCATGGCAAATTGAGACAGAGTACAATTGCAGAGCTCTAACTGTGGGACACTGCTGGAAAGCCAGTGGACCAAGACAGTGAATAGACAAAATTGTACTCAGTGAACAGCTGTGAACTTTACATTAAGCATTTTAATTGTTTTTTACAATTATTTGAATTTTTAAGCCAAATAAATGGAGATAAATGAACCAAGAAGATAAAATTAAGTTAGAAATATTAAAAAAAATTTTTTGTATGAATCAGCTCAAAGAAAGTCAATGGCAACATTTTGAATCATTATATTTCCAGTCTATTGTCTTTTATTGTTTGTTTAAAAAATCTTAATCTCAGTAAAGTACAACAGATTATTTATTATGAAGATGATAATGGCATGTTTTGAATTGATCTGTTACCCTTCTTTCCTGCAATAATTAACAACAGAGCCATTTTTAGATAAGTTCCATCTTTAGTGTGTGGTAGGTGAATTTAATCATCTTGCAGTTAGCTCTCTGCTTTCTCTATTATTGGCAAGGCACATCCATTTCATTCAAAGGCAATATCCTTATTTTTCTTTACAAGACAATTTTATATAATCTCCCTGGAGATGTTTCTTGCCTACACCGAGTCTTAGGGAAATTATCATTCTGTGTGTGGTTCAGAATATGTGGAAAGAAAGAAACCAATTACTAAAACTGCATATAAGGCAAAATCATGTATTCAGGAACAAGGCAGAAGGTTCAAGGTCAGAGAAATACTGGTAACAAAAGTGCTTTATTGCTAAGCCTAGATCTGTTATATCACCAGGCTTAAATAAAATTTGAAAAGATGAGACTTGCTCTTCTGTTGTAGAATGAGTCATACAAGGAAGCAAAATGAGGAAATGAGATAAAAAGACTGAGATTTTCATTAGCTTTCAAAACTGATGATTCTGAAACATGAATAGAAAGATATTACAGTCAGTTTTGCTTTCATTCTTATTTTTAAGACATAAATTTTTTCAAATGTGACTGAGGTACTATGGGACAACTTTCATCTTTGAGGAATACTAGGTAAACTAGAAAACTCCCTGGCTAAACCCAACAGCATCAAAATATACAAACGCACACGTGCACACACCTCTAACATCCACCTGCTTCCTCAGTATGAGGACATACCTAGCTACATCTGGGGTCAGAAATTTCCATCTTATTTCAGATAACCCTCTTACATCACTTCATGAAAAAGTTTCCATGTGTTTGTTGGCCATCTCACTCATGTATTTTTTGATAGAGTTAGTTTCCCAACTGCTGTTTTTCTGGTCACCTCATTACTTCACTGGTCAGAGACCCCCTTTTAGGTCCTTACCATGTGGTTCTCTCTTTAGGGCAGGTCACAATATGACAGCTTGCTTCATCAGAATTAGCATGATAGGAGAGCAAGAGAGAGAGAATATGCAAGCAAGACAGAAGTGCCCATCTTTTATTACCTAATCTTGAATGTAACACACCATCATTTTTGCTGTTAGAAGCAAACCATTTAAGTGTCAGACATTTGGCAAATCAATAGCAAGATCTTTAACTTACTTGCATCTGTTTAAGAGTATTTAAATTTTGAGTGGTTGTAAATAACCATTTATTTACATTATCATTTAAACTATCTAAAAATTTTGATTTTGTGTTGCAACTAAAACAATGTAGACTCTATTTCGAATGAAAAAGAAGCAAATATTAATTGTTGATTCAAATATTAAGACTTTATTTAAAAGATGCTTGTTATTCCTAGACATTTTTAAAATGAAGTTTACTCTTCATGTTGGCCTTGGCAACTCGTACTTGCCTAATCATATTGTTGACATCAACACCACGTCATAAACTAAAAATATTTTAGACCAGAAGGAAATGGCAACCCACTCTAGGATCTTTTCCTGGAGAATTCCATGGATAGAGGAGCCTGGTGGGCTACAGTCCATGGAGTTCCAAAGAGTCGGACACAACTAACACTGATATTGCTAGCTAAAAATTAATTAAAGATTAGCAAAGCAAAATCAAAGCTGATTGTAAGGAATAAACTAACACTGTTTAACATAATTCACCAAGATAATATGCCTTCAAGAGTGGGTATTGCTAAAATAATTCCTTTGCTGCTAGGAAACGACAAATTGCAAAATAGCTGTGGTGAGAAAGATCATCTTTTTCATTTTTCTTGGATAAACAACTGGTTTGCTATTCATAGTCATTTGTGAAAGTCCAGTTTTTAACAAAGCAAACCATTGCTAAATACATGTACATTAGTTTTAGCTGATAGCAACGTGTGCTCAATCTTGTCCAACCCTTTTGACCCCACAGACAGTAGCCCGCCAGCTCCTCTGTCCATGGGATTTCCCAGACAAGAATACTGGAGTGGGTTGCCGTGCCCTCTTCCAGGGCATCTTCCAGACCCAGGGATGGAATTCATGTCTCTTGCATCTACTATATTGGCAGGCGATTTCTTTACCACTAGCACCACCTGGGTAGTTTTAGCTAATAAGCAATATAAAAGAAGCTCATTTTCATTTTCTGGACTTCTTTTACATGGTGAATGAGACAAAGAATTGTTCATATAATTATAAAAAATAATCTTATCTTGGTACTGTCTGTTTATAAGACCTTTTTGAAGATATACTTAGATATCTTAATTGACTTTTTTAATAGCCTTTTGAAATAGATGAATTAGTTATTACATTTAAAAACAGGTCTTCTTATGAAATCAAGTTAAAATGGACTCAAACTTTCCAAAGGAAAATTGTCCAGGTTCCACAGTGTAAGATTTTTTTTCTTTAAGGAAATTTATTTTAAACTAGTTATCTTTTTTTTTTGTTTAATCATCTTTGAAAGACCTTTTTAGCATAAGAATCAGTTACACATTCCTATATGGTATTGTTGTGGAGGTATAGCTTGATAAAATTTTTGTCATCCCATTGATGAAGATTTAAGTTGGTCATTTAAAAAGTAAGATCAGGCATCAGTAATAATTATTAACTTAACATACTATGCTATTTAAAGAGGCTGATAGGAAAGTAAATATGTTTGTATTAAATCATCATGATATTCAAGCCTTGCAACATTTTAAATTTTAAGTCAATCTTTGGGAATATATAGACAGTATTAATTGTAGCAGTCATCCCAAATTAAAGTGAGGTGACTTAGAAATTGAATAAATAAAATCTTCTTCATCTTATATCATATATCTTATACCTCATCAAAGTCTCTCCTCCTTCCTTGCAAAATTCATTGAAACAAAGGGACTTCCTTGGTAGTCCAGTGGTTTATACTCAACACTTCCAGTGCAGGGGGCATGATTTTGATCCCTGGTTGGGGAACTAAGATCCCACATGCTGTGTGATGAGGCCAAAAGATTTAAAAAAAAAAAAAATCACCTGGCTTTAAAAAAACTTTTAAAATAATTATTTTTAAAAAGGTTCTAATTGTTTTAATAGAACAAAGTAATGTATACCTAGCGTGTGAGATGAGTACAATTGTGCGGTAGTTTGTGCATTCTTTGGCATTGCTTTTCTTTGGGATTGGAATTAAAACTGACCTTTTCCAGTCCTGTGGCCACTGCTGAGTTTTCCAAATTTGCTGGCATAATGAATGCAGCACTTTCACAGTGTCATCGTTCAGGATTTGAAATAGTTCAACTGGAATTCCATCACCTCCACTAGCTTTGTTCGTAGTGATGCTTTCTAAGGCCCACTTGACTTCACATTCCAGGATGTCTGGCTCTAGGTGTGTGATCACACCATCATGATTATCTGGGTCGTGAAGCTCTTTTCTGTACAGTTCTTCTGTGTATTCTTGCCACCTCTTCTTAATATCTTCCGCTTCTGTTAGGTCCATACCATTTCTGTCCTTTTTGAGCCCAATTTTGCATGACTTTCTTGAAGGATCTCTAGTCCTTCCCATTCTGTTGTTTTCCTCTATTTCTTTGCATTGATCACTGAGGAAGGCTTTCTTATCTCTCTTTGCTATTATTTGGAACCCTGCATTCAGATGCTTATATCTTTCCTTTTCTCCTTTTCTTTTCACTTCTCTTCTTTTCACAGCTATTTGTAAGGGGTTCTCAGACAGTCATTTTGCTTTTTTGCATTTCTTTTCCATGGAGATGGTCTTGATCCCTGTCTCCTGTATAATGTCACGAACCTCCATCCATAGTTCATCAGGCACTCTGTCTATCAGATCTACTCCCTTAAATCTATTTCTCACTTCCACTGTATAATCTCAAATTCTGCTCAAAATTCTGCAAGCCAGGCTTCAGCAATACGTGAACCGTGAAATTCCAGATGTTCAAGCTGGTTTTAGAAAAGGCAGAGGAACCAGAGATCAAATTGCCAGCATTCACTGGATCATGGAAAAAGCAAGAGAGTTCCAGAAAAACATCTATTTCTGCTTTCTTCACTATGCCAAAGCCTTTGACTATGTGGACCACAAAAAACTGTGGAAAATTCTGAAAAAGATGGGAATACCAGACCACCTGACCTGCCTCCTGAAAACCTATATGCAGGTCAGGAAGCAACAGTTAGAAATGGACATGGAACAACAGACTGGTTCCAAATAGGAAAAGGAATACATCAAGGTTGTTTATTGTCACCCTGCTTATTTAACTTATATGCAGAGTACATCATGAGAAATGCTGAGCTGGAAGAAGCAGAAGCTAGAGTCAAGAATGCGGGAGAAATATCAATAAACTCAGATATGCAGATGACAACACCCTTAGGGCAGAAAGTGAAGAAGAACTAAAAAGTCTCTTGATGAAAGCGAAAGAGAAGAGTGAAAAAGTTAGCTTAAAGCTCAATATTCAGAAAACGAAGATCATAGCATCTGGTCCCATCACTTCACAGCAGGTAGATGCGGAATCAGTGGAAACAGTGTCAGACTTATTTGGGGGGCTCCAAAATCACTGCAGATGGTGACTGCAGCCATGAAATTAAAAGGCGCTTACTCCTTGGAAGGAAAGTTATGACCAACCTAGATAGCATATTAAAAAGCAGAGACACTACTTTGCCAAAAAAGGTCCGTCTAGTCAAGGCTATGGTTTTTCCAGTGTCATGTATGGATGTGAGAGTTGGACTGTGAAGAAAGCTGAGCACCAAAGAATTGATGCTTTTGAACTGTGGTGTTGGAGATGACTCTTGAGAGTCCCATGGACTGCAAGGAGATCTAACCAGTCCATCCTAAAGGAGATCAGTCCTAGGTGTTCATTGGAGGGACTGATGTTGAAGCTGAAACTCCAATACTTTGGCCACCTTATGTGAAGAGATGACTCATTTGAAAAGACCCTGATGCTGGGAAAGATTGAGGGCAGGAGAAGGGGATGACAGAGGATGAGATGGTTGGATGGCATCACCGACTCAATGGACATGCTGCTGCTGGTGCTGCTAAGTCACTTCAGTCTTGTCTAACTCTGTGCGACCCCATAGACAGAAGCCCACCAGGCTCCCCGGTCCCTGGGATTCTCCAGGCAAGAGTGAACTCCGGGAGTTGGTGATGTACAGGGAGGCCTGGCATTTTGCGGTTCATGGGATCACAAGGAGTCAGACATGACTGAGAGACTGAACTGAACTGAACGCAACTCTGTAATGACTTTTTCATATCAAAACCATTTATTGTCTTTGAAAATGTAATGCCAGTGAAATGAATATTGTTAATTAGGAGTCAAGGGCACTTAAGTCATTTAATTATCAATTTTTTTCATTGTAGGGCTTAAATAAGCAATTGAAATATATTAAAGTTAAAGGTATAATAATATATTATCTTTCATTTTTTATTTAGACATTTTAAGACCTCTGAGGCTCTATTTTAACCATATAAATATGTTCAAATTAAGTTTTGTGAACTGTTACACTATGGAATCCTAAAACTGAATAATATGAACCAAACTGAATAACTATTAAGGAAATAAAATCAATAATTTAAAATTTTACAAAAGTTAGTTTACTTTAATTTTCAGCCATTTAAATATTTTATGGCAGTTCTCCCTTTAAATACATTAAAATGTTTTTAGAGGAAGATTTCCAGTTTCTGATTCTACCCATAAAGAGCTTGAAAGTCACCACTCCAACCTAATAGATCAAATCTGAACAAATTGAGAAATCAATACCTCTTTGTAAACATGTAAGAAATGTGAAGTTGAGAAATAGATCACTGCCCCCAAATTGGACACACAGATAGGAAGAAAAAGAGAATCACAGAAACCTTTGTGGAACCAGGTCTGAAGCAGGAAAACCTGAACTATATATTTGATGAATTGTTAGAAAGAGTGTGTGTGTGTGTGTGTGTGTGCACGTGTGTTAATTGCTCAGCTGTTTCTGACTCTTTCTGACCCCATGGACTATAGCCCACCAGGCTCCTCTGTCTAGAGAATTCTCCAGGCATGAAGAATACTGGAGTGGGTTACCATTCCCTTCTCCAGGGGATGTTCCCCATCAAGGGATCAAACCCAGGTCTCTTGCATTGCAGGTAGATTTTTTTTACTGTCTGACCCACCAAGGAAACCCGTATTAGAGGCTGCTGCTGCTGCTGCTGCTAAGTTGCTTCAGTCGTGTCCACACTGTGCGACCCCATAGACGGCAGCCCACCAGGCACCCCCGTCCCTGGGATTCTCCAGGCAAGAACATTGGAGTGGGTTGCCATTTCCTTCTCCAATGCATGAAAGTGAAAAGGGAAAGTTAAGTCTCTCAGTCGTGTCTGACTCCTAGCGAACCCATGGACTGCAGCCCACCAGGCTCCTCCATCCATGGGATTTTCCAGGCAAGAGTACTAGAGTGGGTTACCATTGCCTTCTCTGGTATTAGAGGCTAGATATGGACAAATACAGAGAAGGCGATGGCACCCCACTCCAGTACTCTTGTCTGGCAAATCCCATGGATGGAGTTGGGTTGCCATTTCCTTCTCCAATGCATGAAAGTGAAAAGGGAAAGTTAAGTCTCTCAGTCGTGTCTGACTCCTAGCGAACCCATGGACTGCAGCCCACCAGGCTCCTCCATCCATGGGATTTTCCAGGCAAGAGTACTAGAGTGGGTTACCATTGCCTTCTCTGGTATTAGAGGCTAGATATGGACAAATACAGAGAAGGCGATGGCACCCCACTCCAGTACTCTTGTCTGGCAAATCCCATGGATGGAGGAGCCTGGTGGGCTGCAGTCCATGGGGTCGCAAAGAGTTGGACACAACTGCGCAACTTCCCTTTCACTTTTCACTTTCATGCATTGGAGAAGGAAATGGCAACCCACTCCAGTGTTCTTGCCTGGAGAATCCCAGGGACCGGGGAGCCTGCTGGGCTGCCGTCTCTGGGGTCGCACAGAGTCGGACACGACTGAAGTGACTTAGCAGCAGCAGCAGCAGCATGGACAAATACATGATATGAAAACTCCAGGGGCAGCTCTCCTCGCTTTTATGAGTTTTACCTACAGAGGCTTGACAAGGTGCTAATAGAAAATAACAGAAAAATTCCTTCCTGCTTTTAGAAAGGGAGAAAGAAGCCACTTGGAAATACACCAGAGCATTCTGTTTGTAATAAAATCTTCCCTGAAAGAAACTGGTTATCCAAGACCTACACTGCTAGAATTTTATCAGAGCCTGACTTACATGGTGAAGGAAAGTACCTAACCCCAGCCTACTCTTGCCATCCTATCATGCCTAAGGGAAGAGGAAAACTGTGAAATACTTGTAAAATTAATGGTCCAGCAGTAAAGGCTCCCTAAAAAACTGACACTAAACATAGGATTATAGAATGCTTTCCCTTCCATCACATCTTACCCCACATTACAAAAGGCCTACTTGTGGAAGAATAAGGCTGATTTCATCTGTACTTGTTAATTTGTCTTGATTAGTTGACAGAGTTGGCTGGCAATTATCTGGACACTCTAATACATTTGGCTGTCATCCGCAGCTATGAGCGCAATTACATGGTGAGTCTCCTTGTATCTACAAGGCATCTTCAGATGTTAGTAGCTGAATTCTAAGAGCATGAGGAGATAAAAGTCAAAATTTGGAAGCGATTTTTCAGTTTCTGCTTAGATCACATTTGGTACCAAGGCAACTTCGAAAGACAGCTGAGAATCAAGAAGCTGAAAAGTCACAATGTAAAGAATAGGTATACAAAGTGGGATGAATAACTGAGGACATTTTGGGTAACTCTGTTGTTGGTGTTTATTCCATTTTTAGATATCTCAGGCCACCAATGGGGTCAAGCTAGAACGCGAAAGAGTCAATAAGTTAACACAAACATTTTAAAGACTTATCCAGTGAGTCAAATAATTTGTCCTTGAAATTTGTTCCACCATTCTGAGATTTCTTCCTTTTTATAGATTTTGTATACCTGTCTCTGACTTGGAACCTCTGTGCTTTCTTCAGTGTTGTGAAAGATACATTTTTTTGAATAAAAATTATATTGCTTGTCAAGGAAGTAAACTTTGTAAACTATGTCTTTAACATAGATGTTTTCCATTGTTTCAGAATAGAATTGACCAAATTGTACTTGCTTAAATGCAAAATTACAGTTCACTTATCCAAAACAACTTTCACAAGAAAATTGAATTTCAGCTAATGGCAAATTGGTTCAAAGGAGAAAAAATATATTCATGAAGTAGGCACTGATTGACTGAAATTGAAAGCTCTATGTCTAAAATGGATTTAGACACGAAATAATAATCTCTCAAATTATATACGAGAAGCATTTTTATGCCTAGTTATTTAGGAAGTGTTTCTGAAAAAGAAACTTATACTTTCATCAATTATGTTTAAACTAGAAAGATTTCATGCTCTTGGAAAGACAGACGAGAGAAGGAATTAGCAATCAGAATTGAGGTTTTCAGAATAACGGGTGTGTCTCTAGGGAAAAATCGATTGAAAACATGAGTTTTATGGACATTAGGGGTGTGGGATGGTTCAGTTTATGTGTCAGCTTGACTAGGATATAACATTCAGATGTTTGGTCAAAAATAAGTTTAGATATTTCCATAAAGTTGTAAAAATATCCGAAACTTCGGAAGACTCCGGTACACTTGGTCAGGTTAACATGAGAGCGGATAGTGTTCGACTTTGTTTTTTGTTTTTTTTTTTCATCACAGCATTTTTGAACCTCTTCTCCCTTTTCGGAGGAGGGCAGGATCTTCTGCCCTCTGCCCACCCATCGTCTCCTACATTCCCCCTGCAGCCGCACACCCTCAAGGTGGCATCGAGCATACAGCCGGAGCCTTCTACTCCCCAAACTCATAACCTCCCGGTGGCAGCAGAGCAAGAGAGGGACAGACAGAAGGCAGGGCATGTCCAAAAGAAGAGCAAACAGCACACGTGAATGCGCTCCCTTCCCACCTCCAGGCGTGGGGGGCCTTGGCACCTCAATCCCCGAGTCCACACTCCTTCCTACCCGTACGTCCTCGCACCCGGCGGAACCTCGGTTGAGGCGAGAAGCAGAGAAACTCCGCGGCGCGGCGGGGGAACGCGGACGCACGGCACGGTGGCGCGCAGGCCGCGGGGAACCGGATTAGGAAGCTGAGTCCCCAACCAGCCTCATTTTCCTTTCTCTCTCTTTCTTTTTTTCCTGACCCCAAGGCGTGCCGTGCACCCTGTTTCTTTCCATTTGTGTTTGTGGGGAGGGGTGTTCTGAGGGGGTTGGTAGATTTTCTCCCCGCCCCCTTCTTTTAAACTTCTTCTAATACTCAGAGGGATATGGGAAAGGTAAAGTGGGACGCTCCACTTGGGTGTTACCAGGTGGCGGTAGGGTCTGCGCCGGGCAGGCCCTTGTGTAAGCAGTGGAGTGTGTTCTTTCCCTTCCTCCCTGCTGTGCTTCTTCCCGGGAACAGTAACTCTTAACCTTGAGCTGTAGTTGGGGCTCAAGTTAGGTGGGAAGGAAGCCAAGGAACTTCTCTTTGGAAATCCTTCCTTTGCTAGTCTGCCTCCTGAAATTTGGCATCTGGTTTTCTCCCATGACATGCTCATCCTTTCCCAAAATCTTGAACCCTGAGGATGGATGTTAACCAGGGCTTCCTGGTAACTCAACGGTAAATAATTCACCTGCAATGCGGGAGACCTGGGTTCAATCCCTGGGTTGGGAAGATTCCCCTGGAGAAGGGAGAGGCTACCCATTCCAGTATTCTTGCCTGGACAATCCCCATGGACAGAGGAGCTTGGCGGACTTCAGTCCATGGGGTAGCAAAGAGCTGGACACGACGAGCGACTAAGCACAGCACACAGCACATAAAGTTATTATTTTGGGTGTGATTAACATTTAAATCAGTAGACTGAGTAAAGCAGATTGACCGCCATCATAGAGATGAGTCTTATCCACAGTTGAAGGCCTTAAGAGAAAAACTGAGGTGCTCTGGGGCAGAAAGATTTCTGCCTGCACACTGCCTTCAGACTAAAGACTGTATAGTATTAACTTTTCTCTGGTTCTCATTTAGGATTTGGCAGGCCTCAATATCAGTGAGTCTGTTCCTTAAGATAAATCTCTCTCACAACCTACATACATCTTACTGGCCTTTTTCTCCAGAGAACTTTAGCTAATGCATAAAGTTCAGAAAGAATAATACATTTTCCTCATTAATGTAATATTTCCAGAATCTAAGGGTCAACATATCCTAGAAACAATGCTAGTTAACACAAAGATTTGTTTAGTACACATTATTTATCATTGAATCTAGCAACCCTATTTTGCATAACTATTTAGTGTATACATGCTGCTTTTCATTCAATTTATAAATTAGTGTTTGCTATTTATTCTGTGCCTAAAATAAACACCATGTATGGTTGTCCGTGTCGTTGACTATACAAGAGGTCAGGCTGAAAGACAAATAAGGACCAAATTAAAACTCTGCTCCCCAGTGTAAAGTGGATACTTTAGCAATAATATGCATCAGCCTAAAGAAAGTCTTTTTTCCAGTTTGTGCAAAGTAACTTCTATTTGCTAGAGTGTGATACCATGGCTTTTGACCTACAAGAGTAAATTCTTTTGCTGAATTTCACAGAAATTCTGTGTACGCTAGGAACAGTCTTACTACTTGTAAGATTTGGATTCCATTTGTTTCCATACATTCTATGATGACAAAGCTACTTTAATGATTCAGGGCAAAAACAGTACATGTGTTTCACCTTAGCTAGCCTTGTATTTTGTGTTACCCAAATGAATGAATATTTCTCTCATGAAGAGTCGGACACAATTGAGCGACTCCAGTTTCCACTTTCCAAATGAATAATATAAACCCAAAAATAACTTCTCTTTTAGTGAAAATAGTGATTTGCATATTTGCAAGAAGATATATGGGATATCAGTTCAGTTGAGTTCCGTCGCTCAGTCATGTCCGACTATTTGCAACCCCATGAATCGCAGCACGCCAGGCCTCCCTGTACACCACCAACTCCGAGAGTTCACCCAAACTTATGTGCATCGAGTTGGTGATGCCATCCAGCCATCTCATCCTCTGTCGTCTCCTTCTCCTGCCCCCAATGCCTCCCAGCATCAGGGTCTTTTTCAATGAGTTAACTCTTCGCATGAGGTGGCCAAAGTATTGGAGTTTCAGCTTTAGCATCAGTCCTTCCAATGAACACCCAGGGCTGATCTCCTTTAGGATGAACTGGTTGGATCTCCTCTCAGTCCAAGGGACTCTCAAGAGTCTTCTCCAATACCACAGTTCAAAAGCAACAATTCTTCAGTGCTCAGCTTTCTTCACAGTCCAACTCTCACATCCATACATGACCACTGGAAAAACCATAGCCTTGACTAGACGGACCTTTGTTGGCAAAGTAATATCTCTGCTTTCAAATATGCTATCTAGTTCAGTTCAGTCTCTCAGTCGTGTCCGACTCTTTGTGATCTTTCCTAGAAATTTTAACACAAAATGTATTATTTACTAATTCTAGTTTTGTCATGCACTGTCAACCTCTATAACATCTGGAAAGACTAAATGTAAATTAGGGCTTGTTTGTCCATTCAGTTTAGTTCAGTTCAGTTCAGTCACTCAGTCGTGTCCGACTCTTTGCGACCCCATGAATCGCAGCATGCCAGGCCTCCCTGTCCATCACCAACTCCCAGAGTTCACTCAGACTCACGTCCATCGAGTCAGTGATGCCATCCAGCCATTTCATCCTCTGTCGTCCCCTTCTCCTCCTGCCCCCAATCCCTCCTAGCATCAGAGTCTTTTCCAATGAGTCAACTCTTCACATGAGGTGGCCAAAGTACTGGACTTTCAGCTTCAGCATCATTCCTCCAAAGAAATCCCAGGGCTGATTTCCTTCAGAATGGACTGGTTGGATCTCCTTGCAGTCCAAGGGACTATCTAGGTTGGTCATAACTTTTCTTCCAAGGAGTAAGCGCCTTTTAATTTCATGGCTACAATCACCATCTGCAGTGATTTTGGAGCCCAAAAAAATAAAGTCTGACACAGTTTCCACTGTTTCCCAATCTATTTCCCACGAAGTGATGGGGCCAGATGCCATGATCTAGTTTTCTAAAGATTGAGCTTTAAGCCAACTTTTTCACTCTCCTCTTTCACTTTCAACAAGAGGCTTTTTAGCTCCTCTTCACTTTCTGCCATAAAGCTGGTATCATCTGCATATCTGAGGTTATTGATGTTTCTCCCAGCAATCTTGATTCCAGCTTGTGCTTCCTCCAGCCCAGCGTTTCTCATCATGTACTCTGCATATAAGTTAGATAAGCAGGGTGACAATAAATAGCCTTGACATACTCCTATTCCTATTTGGAACCAGTCTGTTGTTCCATGTCCAGTTCTAAATATTGCTTCCTGACCTGCATGTAGGTTTCTCAAGAGGCAGGTTAGGTGGTCTGATATTCTCTTCTCTTTCAGAATTTTCCAAAGTTTTTTATGGCCCACACAGTCAAAGGCTTTGGCATAGTCAATAAAGCAGAAATGGATGTTTTTCTGGAACTCTCTTACTTTTCCAATGATCCAGCAGATGTTGGCAATTTGATCTCTGGTTCCTGTGCCTTTTCTAAAACCAGCTTGAACATCTGGAAGTTCATGGTTCACATATTGCTGAAGCCTGGCTTGGAGAATTTTGAGCATCACTTTACTAGTGTGTGAGATGAGTGCAATTGTGCAATGGCAACCCACTCCAGTACTCTTGCCTGGAAAATCCCATTGATGGAGGAGCCTGGTGGGCTGCAGTCCATGGGGTCACACAGAGTCAGACATGACTGAGCAACTTCACTTTCACTTTTCACTGTCATGCATTGGAGAAGGAAATGGCAACCCACTCTAGTATTCTTGCCTGGAGAATCCCAAGGACGGGGGACCTGGTGGGCTGCCATCTCTGGGGTCGCACAGAGTCGGACAAACTGAAGTGACTTAGCAGCAGGAGTTGAGCATTCTTTGGCCTTTCTTTGGGATTGGAATGAAACTGACCTTTTCCAGTCCTGTGGCCACTGCTGAGTTTTCCAAATTTGCTGGCATATTGAGTGTGGCACATTCACAGCATCATCTTTCAGGATTTGAAATAGCTCAACTGGAATTTCTTCACCTCCACTAGCTTTCTTCATAGTGATGCTTTCTAAGGCCCACTTGACTTCACATTCTAGGGTGTCTGGCTCTAGGTGAGTGCACACCATAGTGATTATCTGGGTCATGAAGATCTCTTTTGTACAGTTCTTCTGTGTATTCTTGCCACCTCTTCTTAATATCTTCTGCTTCTGTTACGTCCATACCATTTCTGTCCTTTATTGAGCCCATCTTTGCATGAAATGTTCCCTTGGTATCTCTAATTATCTTGAAGAGATCTCTAGTCTTTCCCATTCTGTTCTTTTCCTCTATTTCTTTGCATTGATTCCTGAGGAAGGCTTTCTTATCTCTCCTTGCTATTCTTTGGAACTCTGCATTCAGTAGGTACATCTTTCCTTTTCTCCTTTGCTTTTCACTTCTCTTCTTTTCACAGCTATTTGTAAGGCCTCCTCAGACAGCCATTTTGCTTTTTTGCATTTCTTTTTTCTTGAGGATGGTCTTGCTGTCTGTCTCCTGTACAATGTCATGAACCTCCATGCATAGTTCATCAGGCACTCTGTCCATCAGATTTAGTTCCTTAAATCTATTTCTCACTTCCACTGTATAATCTTAAGGAATTTGATTTAGGTCATACCTGAATGGTCTAATGGTTTTCCCTACTTCTTCAGTTTAAGTCTGAATTTCACAATAAGGAGTTCATGATCTGAGCCACAGTAGGCTCCTGGTCTTGTTTTTGTTGACTGTATAGAGCTTCTCCATCCTTGCCTGCAAAGAATATAATCAGTCTGATTTCGGTGTTGACCATCTAGTGATGTCCATGTGTAGAGCCTTCTCTTGTGTTGTTGGAAGAGGGTGTTTGCATGACCAATGCATTCTCTTGGCAAAACACTATTAGCCTTTGCCCTGCTTCATTCCGTATTCCAAGGCCAAATTTGCCTGTTACTCCAGGTGTTTCTAGCCTTCCTACTTTTGCATTCCAGTCCTCTATAATGAAAAGGACATCTTTTTTGGGTGTTAGTTCTAAAAGGTCTTGTCGGTCTTCATAGAACCATTCAACTTCAGCTTCTTCAGCATTACTGGTTGGGGCATAGGCTTGTATCACCATGATATTGAATGGTTTGCCTTGGAAATGAACAGAGATCATTCTGTCGTTTTTGAGATTGCATCCAGGTACTCCATTTTGAACTCTCTTGTTGACCATGATTGGCTACTCCATTTTTTCTAAGGGATTCCTGCCCACAGTAGTAGATATAATGGTCATCTGAGTTAAATTCACTCATTCCAGTCCATTTTAGTTCACTTATTCCTTGAACGTAGACATTCTCTCTTGCCATCTCCTGTTTGACCACTTCCAATTTGCCTTGATTCATGGATCTAATATTCCAAGTTCCTATGCAATTTTTCTCTTTACAGCATGTCTAAATTAAAATCGAATTATTTTTAAATAAAGCTTTCTGTGGAATTAATAGAAAATGATTTGTTTGAATAAAACAAATAGCATAGCTGTTAAAAGTGAAGGATGCACGGGGATAATCCAGAGAGAGGGTGTGGGGTGGGAGGGGGGAGCTGGGGGTCGGGATTGGGAGTTCATGTACACTCGTGGCTGATTCATGTCGATGTGTAGCAATATGAATACAGTATTGTAAAGCAAAACAAACTAAAAAAAATAAAAATTAATTTAAAAAAGTGAAGCTATTATCTCACCTCAGTTGATTAACATTGATATTTTTAATTTAAAGCTGAAAAATAAAATTTAGTGTGGTATGTTCAATGCTCTCAATTTTTTAATTTAACTTAAGCAATCATAAAAATTTTTTTTAATTATCTGGGTTCATTTTATGGATCTTTTTGTTCATTTGTTTTTTGGCATGCATGCTCAGTGTATCCAACTCTTTGCAACCCCATGGACTATATACCACTAGGCTCCTCTTTCCATGAGATTTCCCAGGTAAGAACACTGCAGTGGGTTGCCATTTCCTCCTTCAGAGGATCTTTCTGACCAGGAACTGAACCTGCATCTCTTGAGTCTCCCGCACTGGCAGGGGGAGTCCTTACCACTTGCACCACCTGGGAAGCCCCATTATGTAAAGCCAGATGTATGATCAGTCTGACATAAGTTCATTGTTTAGGAGTGATAGGACTTAAATACATAGTACTTAAATGCCTTTTTAACTTATTTTCCTGTGGTCTCATAATTGCTACTCTGGTATTTCAATAAATATACTCAAAAGTGAATACTTATATATTCTTATCACTTTGTTCATCTTCTTTTATTCTTTCTGTTAGAAATATTAACAATGTTGACCCAGTTACAAACAATTTTCATTCTTTCTGGAGCCCAAACTCATTTGTTCATGTGTGTATCTTTGTTAGTCACTAAACTGTGAAAAAGGCTGAGCCCCGAAGAATTGATGCTTTTGAACTGTGGTGTTGGAGAAGACTCTTGAGAGTCCCTTGGACTGCAAGGAGATCCAACCAGTCCATTCTGAAGGAGATCAGCCCTGGGATTTCTTTGGAAGGAATGATGCTAAAGCTGAAACTCCAGTACTTTGGCCACCTCATGCGAAGAGTTGACTCATTGGAAAAGACTCTGATGCTGGAAGCGATTGGGGGCAGGAGGAGAAGGGGACGACAGAGGATGAGATGGCTGGATGGCATCATGGACTCGATGGCCGTGAGTCTGAGTGAACTCTGGGAGTTGGTGATGGACAGGGAGGCCTGGTGTGCTGCGATTCATGGGGTCGCAAAGAGTCAGACACGACTGAGCGACTGAACTGAACTGAAACTGTGTCCAACTCTTTGTGACCCCATGGACTGTAGCTCAGTAGGCTCTTCTGTCCATGGAATTTCAGGCAAGAATACTGGAGTGGGTAGCCATTACTTTCTCGAGGAGATCTTTGTTCAAGTTCCCTTCAATTCTACCCTCTATATCCTTCCTCAATTTTCTCCAACTACTCAATTCTATTGCCACTTAATTTTCCATGAGAATTGTTGAAATACTTTCTGCTGTATAGCACTAATACAGTAATATTTTAGTAAGCAACAGTCAAACAATAAATGTGTGTGTGTGTGTGCATGCACACAGGTGTGCACACACTGCCATATGTTTATATGAGGACAAGTCATGTTGTGGAATGATATAGCCAATCTGTTAGAATTTGGTGCCTCAGGGGATAGCAGTAGAAGAAGCAACAAATTTTTGCTTCATAAATTCTGTGATATTTCACTGTTAAGTGAGAAAATCATGCTTTGAAGATGACCTATTGACTAGCATTTTTGTGACACTTTTTTGTTCTGTATCAAAACCACAGTAGGATACTGATTTCTTAAATACTGCCTGTATGGCAAGGTTAGGAGATAATTGTCAGTTGAAAGCCAGGCAAATTCAATTCTCAGTCGAGCTTTATTTCTCCGGACAAAACTAAATCTTGCTGAACTGTGTAGGCTGGATTTAATTTAGAAGAATAAGTGAATAATTGAGGATTATTACACAATGATTATGTAAAGGTAATTATGCAAAACCGTGTTAATACATAAAGATATAGCTATTTTTATGTGTATATATATGTAAATATAAGTATATAATATTTGCATGTTTCATATAAATTGCTTTCTTCACATTTAAAATAAAACAACACTTAAGAATGCTGTCTATGCCTCTAATTTTTAAAAAAAGTAGCTCTAATTTTACTACAGTTTCACCTAAATTTCTAAAAGAATGGTTATTTTGTAATTATCAAACTATGATATAGCACTTGATACTGTTATCAAGTAAATATTATTCTGTCTGTTCAGTCACTTGGACATGTCTGACTCTGCAACCACATAAACTGTAGCATGCCAGGTCTCCCTGTCCATCATCATCTCCCAGAGTCCACCCAAACCCATGTCCATTGAGTTGGTGATGCCATCAAACCATCTCATCCCTGTCGTCCCCTTCTCCTCCTGCCCTCAATCTTTGCCTGCATCAAGGTCTTTTCAAATGAGTTAGCTCTTCACATCAGGTAGCCAAAGTATTGGAGTTTCAGTTTCAGCATCAGTCTTTCCAATGAACACCCAGGACTGATCTCCTTCAGAATGGACTGGTTGAATCTCCTGGCAGTCCAAGGGATTCTCAAGAGTCTTCTCCAACACCACAGTTCAAAAGCATCAATTCTTCAGTGCTCAGTTTTCTTTATAGTCCAACTCTCACATCCATACATGACCACTGGAAAAACCATAACCTTGACTAGACAGACCTTTGTTGACAAAGTAATGTCTCTGCTTTTTAATATGCTATCTAGGTTGGTCATAACTTTCCTTACAAGGAATAAGTGGCTTTTAATTTCATGGCTGCAGTCACCATCTGCAGTGATCTTGGAGCCCAGAAAAACAAAGTCAGCCACTTTTTCCCCATCTATTTGCCGTGAAGTGATGGGACCAGATGCCATGATCTTAGTTTTCTAAAGGTTGAGCTTTAAGCCAACGTTTTTACTCTCCTCTCTCATTTTCAAGAGGCTCTTTAGTTCCTCTTTGCTTTCTGCCATAAGGATGGTGTCATCTGCATATCTGAGGTTATTGATATTTCTCCCGGCAATCTTGTTTCCAGCTTGTGCTTCCTACAGCCCAGCATTTCTCATGATGTACTCTGCATAGAAGTTAAATAAGCAGGGTGACAATAAACAGCCTTGACATACTCCTTTTCCTATTTGGAACCAGTCTGTTGTTCCATGTCCATTTCTAACTGTTGCTTCCTGACCTGCATATAGGTTTCTCAAGAGGCAGGTTAGGTGGTCTGGTATTCCCATCTCTTTCAGAATTTTCCATAGTTTCTTGTGATCCACACAGTCAAAGGCTTTGGCATAGTCAATAAAGCAGAAATCGATGTCTTTCTGGAACACTCTTGCTTTTTCCATGATCCAGCGGATGCTGGCAATTTGATCTCTGGTTCCTCTGCCTTTTCTAAAACAGCTTGAACAGGTGGAAGTTCACAGTTCACGTGTTGCTGAAGCCTGGCTTAGAGAATTTTGAGCATCACTTTTACTAGCGTGTGAGATGAGTGCAATTGTGCGGTAGTTTGAGCATTCTTTGGCATTGCCTTTCTTTGGAATTGGAATGAAAGCTGACCTTTTCCAGTCCTGTGGCCACTGCTGAGTTTTCCAAATTTGCTGGCATAATGAGTGCAGCACTTTCACAGCATCAGTTTTCAGGATTTGAAATAGCTCAACTGGACTTTGATCACCTCCACTAGCTTTGTTCGTAGTGATGCTTTCTAAGGCCCAGTTGATTTCCCATTCCACGATGTCTGGCTCTAGGTTAGTGATCACACCATTGTGATTATCTGGGTCGTGAAGATCTTTTTTGTACAGCTCTTCGATGTATTCTTGCCACCTCTTAATATCTTCTGCTTCTGTTAGTTCCATACCATTTCTGTCCTTTATTGAGGCCATCTTTGCATGAAATGTTCCCTTGGTATCTCTAATTTTCTTGAAGAGATCTCTAATCTTTCCCATTCTATTGTTCCCTCTATTTCTTTGCATTGATCTCTGAGGAAGGCTTTCTTATCTCTCCTTGCTATTCTTCGGAACTCTGCATTCAAATAGGTATATCTTTCCTTTTCTCCTTTGCTTTTTACTTCCCTTCTTTTCACAGCTATTTGTAAGGCCTCCACAGACAGTCATTCTGTTTTTTGGCATTTTTTTTCCCTTGGGAATGGTCTTGATTCCTGTCTCATGTACAATCTCAGGAGCCTCCATCAATAGTTCATCAGGCACTCTGTCTGTCAGATCTAGTCCCTTAAATCTATTTCTCACTTCCACTGTATAGTGGAAGAATTTTAGATTACACATATTGGAGGGAACGGGGTAAGGTGACACCCTTGACATGAATGTATTGAAACTATACCACATAGATTCAATTTATTAAATCAAATCTATGTGGTATACTCTCAGTATATTCATGCACATTTCATTTGTTCAGAATAAAATTGCATTCCTAGTCTAACCTACATTGTTGAAGATAAAGTAATAAAGTGTATATATGTGTTTTTGCACATGAACCTACATGTATTTGTGAGTATTGTTAAAAGGATTGCTCCAAGTTCTTGTTTGTATTCTTTTTATTTTACTCTGTAGAATATTTAGCAGTGATTTATCAGTCTCACAGGTTTCATTGAATCATCTATGGCCTTAATAACACTTTCCAGTTAACTAGAACACAATTTCCTAAGAAATCAGTTTGAGGAAAGTTACCACAAATCATGAAATCATTGAGTTTTGCCAACTTAAGAGAAGTCTCTAGTTTATTAGAAAAAAAATAACATCAATATGAAATGTTGCAAGGTACCAAATGTCTTTTAATTCAAACCCCAAGGAATGCTTTTATAGTTAGAAAATAATCAGATTTGATGTCTATTATCCAACTGTGCCAATGCAAAAGAATTGTTGACATCTTGAGCACTGACTAAATAGGGCTCAAAATCAGCAGAATACAATTTTATTGACTCTAGTCAAAACACCTATTGACTCTAGTTTTCCCTCTGTGGCTCAAATGTAGCTCTGGAAACAACCACTGAGTTCATTTAGCACAATCTTCCTGCTTTGCAGATGGGGATACTTAGAGTCAGCAAGCGTAATTGTCAAAAATGATGACATTAGGTCATGTCACGTCACAGAACAGAAGGCAGGTTTCCAGATCTTCAGGTCAGTGCTCTCTTCACATTGCCTTTGTCTTCTGTTTCTCAGTTCTGTTGGGACAGTGACACTTGAATTTCAGTGTAAGAAGGTGAATGGGAAGATGAGGATGCCATAAATGGGAAGAACAAGAACATCCTCTATATACTGCCTACCACAAATTTAGAAAGGCTGAAACCCTATCTTTGGACACCCTCTAACTGACAGAAGCTGATCTTGGACCTGGACAAGGCTGGCTTTTGGCTCCTTCCTCCTGTCAATCTCCAACAATATAGCTTGTCAGGAAGCTTTTAACAGGAGGCTTCCTGCGTGCCGTTTTGGTCTGTTAGGAATCCTTTGTTCCTTATTAATTCCTGAATATTCAGAAATTAAGAGGAGAGGCAAGCCTCTCCCTGGACTGAGGGATCCAGGCATTTCCTTCATTAGTTTTTCTATACGGTGATAAGTACCCTCTTCCTTCTTGTGAACCACATGGTAAAAGTGATTATTTACAACTCTCTCTCTCTCTCTTTAATATGGATCGCCTATGTTTCATAAGTCTGGAATTTTAATCTTTATCTTTGCTGAAAATAACTACAGTATATATGCCCACACCATGTTGATTAAAACACCTTTACTCCATCAGAGCTTTGGTCCCCGTGTCTTGCCTTCTCTCTCTCTCTCTTTCTTTTTCTCCCCCCTCTCTCTCTTTTTCAGGCTGATTCCCTGGAGCTCAGAGGCTCTCTGAGTTCACTTTCCTGCCTGGGCTTCTAAGACCCTCTCGAGAAGGTGCTCTGTGACTTCACCCCATCGAGAGGGTGCCTGAGGCCTCTGTGAACAGAGCAAGCCCCGTGTCAGGGACTTTATTGGCTTTCTGCATAAACCAAGGAATATCAGCCTCTTTCTCTCCTTTACTTTCTTATCATCGACTCTGGACCACCATGTTCTGGTTCAATAACTGACTCTAGACATTCACTTATTCAGTCACTATTGTGTCCAACTCTTTGTGACTCCATGGGCTGCAGCATGCCGGGCACCTCTGTCCTCTACTGTCTCCCAGAGTTTGCTCCAATTCATGTCCATTGAGTCAGTGATGCTATCTAACCATCTCTAGGTGACTAGACCTTCACTAGGTGACTGCTTTTGAAGAACCTAGGTTAAAATTTTAAGCCCCCTTTTTGTTAAAACCCCGGAGGCAGGCCATGCCTCACAGGAGATAACTTACTCCTTATCTGGTGACTCAGAGTCTCCTGGTCCTTAACAAAGCCCCATTCTATTAATTCTTAAACTGATGACTTATAACCTAGTTTCCTGACCTTGCAAAAGAGACCCCCTCTCAAAAAGATGTATTTACTGTCAGATTTTCCGGGTAATTGTTTCTCTAAGAACTGGCCAAGCGCTGCAGGGTGGTCAGTCAACTGTTTCGACTTAATTACCTGCAGACCTATCCCACCAATCAAAAGTCCTCACCCCACCTACCCCTGCCTATGGCCCCCTATCACATTGTTCCCAACATCCTGACCCCTCCCACACCTGCCTGTGATTTTTTGGTATAAAAGTTCCTCACAATTGATGTTCGGGGTTCATCTCCTTGAGTGGAGACTGAACCCCGGTGCGTCGGCCTAATAAATCCTCTTGCTGATTGCATCGAATTCTAGGCACTGTGGTCTTTGGAGCGACAGATTCTGAGAAAAGGCCGCGAGGTCTTACACTTTCCCTTAGAGAGTTGATGTGATCTTCCAACTTCAGTTTCTTAGAACATATTCTAAGACATAGCCTGACTGTTAGTAAATTTCATGGATTTGTTTAAGTTTTCAAGTAATGTTAAATATTTTTTTGCACTCTTCATTTTATAAGTTGGCTGTTTTGCAGCTTTTTTTTTTACATCAAGAATATGACAGAGATTGCTAGCTGTCCACCAAAAAGTCATGTCCCTCCTTCCATATGGATAGCTATTTTTGAGAAATGGCTACCTTCTAAGAACTTCATACCCCAGGTCTCTCAAACTAGGTTTGAGCGTGTGACTTACAGTCAATAGAACGAAAGTTAAGAGTAATATACATTGACTACCAGTCCTGTTTCATAGAAAGTTCTCCTCATTCCTGCTTTCTTTCCCATTCAGGTTGCCTGTCATGGAGACGTTCTCAGGACGACCTTTGAACCCTCAAGTAGGAGATCACACAGACTCACAGTCTACATCTTATTGCATGAGGGAGCACCACAATCTACCCCCCACCCCACCCCACAAATCTGCTTACCAGTCAGTATTATTTATTCCAGGCTTCCCAGGTAGCCCTAGTGGTAAAGAAAGCCCCTGCCAGTGAGGGAGACCTGAGTTCAATCCCTGGGTGGGGAGGATTCCCTGGAGGAGGGCATGGAAACCCACCCAGTATTCTTGCCTGGAGAATCCCAAGGACAGAGGTGGGCTACAGTCCATAGGGTCACAGAGTTGAACACAACTGAAGTGACTAAGCAGGTATGCATTATTTATTCCATGATCAGGAAATAAATTTATACTGTGCTTGGGCCAATATATACTAAAGTTCCTTTGTTAAAACAGTTACGCTACCTGAACAAGTGCAAAGTAAAATTCAAGGTAGCTAGAGGTGCTTAGTATCCAAATCTCATTTGTAAGGATAAAATTTGATTATTCTTGCAATGTATATCATTCATGGTTAATGGCACCCCACTCCAGTACTCTTGCCTGGAAAATCCCATGGATGGAGGAGCCTGGTGGGCTGCAGTCCATGGGGTCGCTAAGAGTTGGACACGACTGAGAGACTTCACTTTCACTTTTCACTCTCATGCACTGGAGAAAGAAATGGCAACCTACTCCAATTCTTGCCCGGAGAATCCCAGGGACGGGGGTGCCTGGTGGGCTGCCGTCTATGGGGTCGCACAGAGTCAGACATGACTGAAGTGACTTAACAGTAACAGTACAAATACTTATAGGTACAAGCTATTACATTCTTCGGAGAAGGCAATGGCACCCCACTCCAGTACTCTTGCCTGGAAAATCCCATGGACAGAGGAGCCTGGTCTGCTGCAGTCTATGGGGTCGCGAAGAGTCAGACACAACTGCACAACTTCCCTTTCACTTTTCCCTTTCATGCACTGGAGAAGGAAATGGCAACCCACTCCAGTGTTCTTGCCTGGAGAATCCCAGGGACGGGGGAGCCTGGTGGGCTGCCGTCCATGGGGTCGCACAGAGTCGGACACGACTGAAGCGACTTAGCAGCAGAAGCAGTATTACATTCTTATACTGGTGATCACTTTACAACTTCTTAGAAATCCTGGAAAATCCCATGGACAGAGGAGCCTGGTCTGCTGCAGTCTATGGGGTCGCGAAGAGTCAGACACAACTGCACAACTTCCCTTTCACTTTTCCCTTTCATGCACTGGAGAAGGAAATGGCAACCCACTCCAGTGTTCTTGCCTGGAGAATCCCAGGGACGGGGGAGCCTGGTGGGCTGCCGTCCATGGGGTCGCACAGAGTCGGACACGACTGAAGCGACTTAGCAGCAGAAGCAGTATTACATTCTTATACTGGTGATCACTTTACAACTTCTTAGAAATGCTGCACATTTATTCTACCCTCACAATTATAAAAGTAGAAAATAGAAAAAGCCCTAGAAGTTAATCAATCAAGAAATTAAGTGCTAAAATATGCAATAAATTACGGAAAGCTAATAAAACTGTAGACTCATAAGTCTTTCCCTGATTCTTACTAGAATGAAAAATAGTGAACTTGGCTTCTTCTATAATAATTATTTTGCCTACATTTTCCTCTCAACAATGCTTTGTGCTTTGCTCCTAACACAACATATATTTGAAAAATGTTAACTGGATAAGTCAATGAGTGTAGAAATTAAATTAAAACTAAAGCTAAATTTATTATGGCAATGGATTGGTTTAGAAGAATAATATTCTCTGAGCAAACTTGTTTCATCACAAAATAAAAATTAAATTTCTATAAGCACATAATACATTTTTAGGTAAAACATTTTCAATATGGCTATTATCCCTTTTAAAGTTCAATGCAAATTGCACATCTTACTCATTGTTGTAAAAAATCATGAATTCTCTGGTGGTCCAGTGGTTAGGACTCTGCGCTTCCACTGCAGGGGGCATGGGTTCCACCCTTGGTTGAAGAACTAAGATGCCACATGGTATGGCCAAAAAGAGAACAAAGAAAAAAAAAACAAATTGAAATATTGTATATTTTCTAAGATGAAACATGGAATGTCTGATCTGTTCAGAAATATCTAAACAGAAATAAATTTGAATGTAATTATAATGAGTACATTTTATCATTTATTTTTTGAATTCCTATTTTATGCATGCATGCTTAGCATTTATTTTCATGCTAAACATACCTGTTATATAGATATGAATGTCTTTGTGTAAAAAACACACTTAGAAAAAAAGAGTTAAGTTTTTGGTCTGGTTTCTAGCTGCTCATCTATTGATTTATGATCTGTTTTGTGAAGGATAAAATTATAACACATTTGCAGAAAATTTGGAAAATGTTTGGTTAGGAAAAATCCTAAGGGATAATTTCTTTTTTAAATAAAAACTTGTATCATACAATGCCAGATGCATTAGAGTACTAAATGTAAAAATTAAAACTAGAAAGCTACTAGAAAAATCATAAGGGATTAATTTTATAATTTTGAGATGGAAGGCCTTTCAAATCCAGGCCTGGCACTAAGGTGAACTGAATAATATGGTGCCTTATTCATCTTTTGTGAACAATTAAAGAAGATGCAAAAAACTTGCAATCAAAATGATATTTAAAACATAATATGTGAAAGTAATTCAAAAGTCAAAACAAATACAAACACTCACAATGAATTAAATACTAAATTTTCACTAAAGGTAAGATTGTTATTATTGATTTTTAAATCAAAGTCATAAGTCATAAAGAAACAATGAAAATGATCACATAAAAAGCTATTAACTGAGATAATGAACTATCCATATATAAGTTTCTGTGAAATTTTTCAAAAGAAAAGAATATATTAGGAACAAATTAATTGTAACATCTTAGAAATGAAGTCAATATGAGAAATTGACAACCAATATGAAAATCTCAAGAAAAAAAGACTCATGTGTTCAATTAGTATATAAAGATATTTAGCTTCACATGTAACTAAGGAAAACCACATCATATCAGTAAGATAAAATTTATTACACAATTATATAAATTATTTATCTCTTATAATTAATATTATATAACTAATAGATTTTAGAAAATAAACATATATATGCACATATATGTCTTGATATCTTAAAATATAGACATCACCTACAAATCATGTAAAATTTCTACAAACAGGCAAAGTGCATAACTAGGAAATTTGAGTGGACAAAAAGAAATTTTAAAAAGTTTAACCTTTTCAGAAATCTGAGAATGCAAATTGTCACCATAATGAGAAACCAATCTTATTATCTAGATGAAAAGAACAAAAATTAATGATGGTCATTGTTGGTAAGCTCCAATTTAAGCAAAGTTTGAGAAGGTTTGAGATACTTCTGTTTAGTGTGTAGTAATTTGAATTCTGGAACTTTCCAAAAAAAAAAAAGCTAAAAGTCACAATGTAAAAGAAAATTATTATTACTATATACACTATACTTATGAAAACCGTGAAATAGCTAAAGGGGTATTAGTCAAATCAAAATTTAGATCTATATGATTGACATTATATTATACTTATATTATCAATTTAAAAAGATGTTTGCAAGATACTGTTATCTGAAAACTCAAGTTACAAAATAGGGTACTTATTACGATCTCCGTTCCTTTCAGTCACTCAGTTGTGTCCGACTGAATCGCAGTACGCCAGGCCTCCCTGTCCATCACCAACTCCCCCAGTTCACTCAGACTCATGTCCATTGAGTCCATGATGCCATCCAGCCATTTCATCCTCGGTCGTCCCCTTCTCCTCCTGCTCCCAATCCCNTGGCTCTAGATTAGTCATCACATCATCATGATTATCTGGGTCATGAGGATCTTTTTTGTACAGTTCTTCCATGTATTCTTGCCACCTCTTCTTAATATCTCCTGCTTCTGTTAGGTCTAGTGTTTATTTAAACATTATGTGAATATGAGTGTGTATTCGTCTGTTCCCAGAAAATTTCAGCAAAATATTTACTAAAATGTTATTATGTTATTTTCATCTCCATGGATTAAAGGTGATTTTTCACTTTCTTAGTCATATATTTTCGTATGTCCTGTAAGATTAGTCTTGTAATTCAACGAAATTAAATTAATTAAAATGTAATTTAGGAATACAAAAGAAATATCTATTAGAACACCCTTTAAAAGTAAAGCTGTTCTTGGAAAGTAAGTAATTTTATAAATGTTTAGTGACACTTTATATACACTTCAAGAAATAATAGCAGAAGAATATCCTTTCAGCTTAAACTTTGATCATTTAGCCTGATTTCATTTTCTGCATGCATAGCTTCCCTGGAGTAGGAATTTCTCTAATATGCTCTTTTTGCATTGAGTAGGCTAAATTTATAATGTATCAACAATATATTGTCAGGAAGAAGGAGGATTAACTTATATCCTTGGGATAAATGTAAATATGACATATTTTGTAAAAAAAAAAAAAGATTATGTAGTCAAGTAGGCAACATTATCTGAATATCCCAAGTGAATAGGCATACCAGTGAAATCCAGTGTCTAGATAATAAGGCCACACAAAGAAGTTCTATTTGCTTTCACAGGGAATGCCTGGAAAACTAAGTGTTGTAGGGATGTGAAAATACAATCAGATGTTCTCCCACAAAGCAGATTTCATAATAGTGCAAAAATGCTTATTTTGAAGAAAAAGAAATGCTGGCACATTGAGAAGACAACTCAGCCAACTTGAAATATAATGTTTTCAAATTATTGTTGCTGTTGGCATTATTGTTTGTTTATTGTTGTTATTTTAAATATGTAGTGGATCCACATGATGAAAATAAGTTTGCAAAATGATAAACAACCACCCTCTCAGGATACCCTCAAAGAGTCTAGCTCCCCTGGCTTAAAGGCCAGAACACTGCAAGAGACTCATGCTCTGACTGAGTGAGGGAAGGAGGAATGTCTCATAATTTATTGCATAAACTTTATTTGATTTTTATATATTTGAGGTTAATAATCTCAGTTGGCACATTCTTTTTTTAATTAATTAATTTATTTTAATTGCAAGCTAATTACTTTACAACATTGTGGTGGTTTTTGCCATACATCGACGTGAATCAGCCATGGGCATATGTGTGTCCCACCATCCTGAACCGCCCTCCCACCTCCCTCCCTACCCCATCCCTCTGGGTTGTCCCAGAGCACCAGCTTTCAGTGTCTAGCTTCATGCATCGAACTTGCACTGCTCATCTATTTTACATATGGTAAAGAACATGTTTCAATACTCTTCTCTCATATATCATCATACCCTCACCTTCTCCCACATAGTTCAAAAGTCTGTTCTTTACATCTCTGTCTCTTTTGCTATCTTGCATATAGGGTCATCATTACTGTCTTTCTAAATCCCATATATATATATATATATATATACACACATTAATATACTGTATTGGTGTTTCTCTTTCTGGCTTACTTCACTCTGTTTAATAGGCTCCAGTTTCATCCACTTCATTAGAACTGATTCAAATGCATTCTTTCTTATAGCTGGGAAATATTCCATTGTGTATATGCACCACAACTTCCTTATCCATTCTTATCATTTTCTTAAAATGTTATGAGCATAGAAAAGACATTTTTAAACTGAGTCATTAACTATTATTTCCCAAAACTGATTTAATGGATAAATACATGGATTATGTTTAAAAAGAATTTATTATCATTATTACTATTTTTTAAAAGTAGTACGTTTCACTTAGCAAGTCTTCTTTGGTGTTGGATATATTAGGTGCTTTATTTTCACTCAGTTCTACTCAAGACTTTGCCATGTAGCTTTATTATCTTCTCCTTGTAGACAAGCAAAGTTGAACCACAGAATTATAGAATTAGTTCCATTACCTTGTTAAGTGGTACTTGCAGAGGAGAGTGTGTGCATGTGTGCTAAGTGATTTCATTCGTGTCTAACTCTTTGCGACCCTGTGGACTGTAGCCCACCAGGCTCCTCTGTTGACAAGATTTTCCAGGCAAGAATACTGGAGTGGGGTGCCATTTCTTTCTCCTGCAGAGGAGGGCAATATTTAACAATTCCATACTCTTTGATGCCAAATTGACAGTTATCAAATCCATACTATTAATTATCTGCTAAGGATTAAATTTTCATGTTCTTCCCAAATTCATATTCTTAAACCTAACTGAAATGGAGTATTACTCAGACATAAAAAGGAATGCTATTGGGTTTTTAAAGACATACGTAGATTTAGAATCTGCCATACAGGGTGAAATCAGTCAGTCAGAAAGAGAAGAAAATAATATCATATATTAATGGAATATAGAAAAATAAATCAGATGAACCTATTTGCAGGGGAGGAATAGAAATACAGACATAAGGAACAGAGGTGGATATGAAGGGGGTGGGATGAATTGGGAGATTGGGACTGAGGTATATACACTCCCATGTGTAAACAGATAACTAGTTAAAACCTACTGTTTGGTTCAGGGAGTTCAGCTTGGTGCTCTGTGGTGCCGTAGATGATGGGATGAGGGGTGGGAGAAATATACACACTCCAAGAGAGAGGAGTATATGTGTACATATAGCGGATTCATTTTCTTGTATAGAAGCAGCTAAAAAAACAACATGGTAAAGCATTTTAAATACATCCCCCCACCCCCACCCCACAAAGACCCCTAACTGCAAAGGGAAGATGAAAACTTTGTTAGGTGATTAAATCAT
>SJXQ01007575.1:43057-67421 GCA_006408695.1 Aepyceros melampus | reverse complement strand
AAGGTGATTAAATCATAAGAGTGGAGCCCTCATAAATAAGATTAGTGCCCTTATTTAAAAAAAAAAGAAAAGTGACCTTCCTTGGTATCTCAGTGGTAAAGAATCCATCTGTCAATGCAGGAGACATGGGTTTGGTCCCTGGTCTGGGAAGATCCTCTGGAGAAGTAAACAGCAACCCACTCCAGATTCTTGCCTGGAGAATCTCATGGACAAAGGAGCCTGGCAGGCTATGGTCTGTGGGTTTGCAAAGAGTGAGCCATGACTTAGCGACTGGACCACAACAATAAAAGAGTAACTTCAGGCCTTTCCAACATCTGAGGTTACAGAATACTAGGACCCAGAAAGTGAGGTCCCACCAGACACCAAATCTGCCCATGCCTTGACTTTGGACTGCCCAGCTTCCAGAACTATGAGAAATACGTTTCTATTGTTCATGTTCTACCTGGTTTACGGTAGGTTGTTGCTGCTGCTGTTAAGTCACTTCAGTCGTGTCCGGCTCTGTGAGACCCCATAGATGGCAGCCCACCTGGCTCTGCCGTCCCTGGGATTCTCCAGGCAAGAACACTGGAGTGGGTTGCCATTTCCTTCTCCAATGCATGAAAATGAAACGTGAAAGTCAAGTTGCTTAGTTGTGTCCATCTCTTAGCGACCCCATGGACTGCAGCCCACCAGGCTTCTCCATCCATGGGATTTTCCAGGCAAGAGTACTGGAGTGGGGTGCCATTGCCTTCTCCCCTGTAGATTGTTACAGCACCCTAAATAGACTAAGATGCTATCATTCTAAAATAACAGACTATGAATAAAAACAATAAGTCAACTTTGGAAATGAAGCAGAGATAGCTCAGTTCAAGGATATTTTCATTTAAGTTAGTATTTTTGAATTGTGGTACAAACAGGTAATATGAGCTCAAACCTCTTAAATTTTTGAGTGCAGAAGACAGAGTTGTTAACTAACAGCACAATGTTAATTTTAATGTGATCAGAAATCTTAGTTACCACATTCCTATAATTTGCTACATAAGCTCTTCTATTATGACATTTCAAACTATGAATTTCACAATTATGAACAATGGTTCTCTCTCAGGAGAGAACTTATCATCTCTGCCTGCCACAGAGGGCCTTATAATTTGTACACTGTCATTTTCATCTCCTTTATCACACCATTTCTAATCATGCTTTATGTTCATTTTGTCCTTAGTGTTGAGATGTTTTATGTATAATTTAAGCCCATCATGTTTGATAAGTACAAAGTCATGAGAGAGTTGAAGGTACTAATAAGATCAGGTGTGCAGTTAAAATGAAAGAGGAACTCAAAGGAGTGAAAAAAAACATACATATTGAAAGTGGTCATCTGGTCAGTTCAGGTCAGTCGCTCAGTCATGTCCGACTCTTTGTGACCCCATGGACTGCAGCACGCTGGGCCTCCCTGTCCATCACCAGCTCCCGGAGTCCACCAAACTTATGTCCATTGAGTTGGTGATCCCATCCCACTATCTCATCCTCTGTTGTCCCCTTCTCCTCCTGCCTTCAATCTTTCTCAGCATCAGGGTCTTTTCAAATGAGTCAGTTCTTTGCATCAGGTGGCCAAAGGATTGAAGTTTCAATCCAATGAACACTCAGGACTGACCTCCTTTAGAATGGACTTGCTGAATCTCCTTGCAGTCCAAGGGACTTTCAAAAGTCTTCTCCAACACCACAGTTCAAAAGCATCAATTCTTCAGTGCTCAGTTTTCTTTATAGTCCAACTCTCACATCCATACATGACCACTGGAAAAACCATAGCCTTGACTAGATGAACCTTTGTTGGCAAAGTAATGTCTCTGCTTTTCAATATGCTTCTAGGTTGGTCATAACTTTCCTTCCAAGGAGTAAGCGTCTTTTAATTTCATGGCTGCAGTCACCATCTGCATTGATTTTGGAGAGCCCCAAAATAAACTCTGCCACTGTTTCCCAATCTATTTGCCATAGGAAGAATTATTCTGGAGTAGGAACTATTTTCAGAAAACATAGAATAAATGACACAGCATTTCTGAGTATGTGTTTATGTGTTTCAAGGATTACCACCAAAGTAAAAAACTTGTTTATAAAATGTTATTCTGAGGAAGTTCAAGAAGCTAAACAGTATGCATGTTGAAAATGCTGCTGATGGAAAAGTCTACTTAAGTGCATACGTTGTGTATGTTCAGAGTTCGATTATGCAAATCAAAATGAGTGGCACAGCAGCAAGACATTAAATAGTTCTCTGGAATACTTATACAATCATAAGGTAACAGTCTTAGCAGTCTCATTAGATCCTATAGGGCAGAACACATTGTTCTATTTTGGAAAATGTTGAACAGTGTAATATATGTCTGTGAGTTGGGGCAGGGGGCTGGGGTACCCAGGATACAGTTACTTGATTTGAAAGACCTGAAGTCAGATGTATTTCTCTCTGGCCTAAAAGCAAAGTTTGGGCTGCCTTTGAAATTCAAGCTTTCTCAAATAAAGATATTCATCTATCTATTTATCTATCTCTATCATCTATCTACTTATCTCAAGTATAGATGCTTTGCTAAGCATACTTCATTTTAAAAAATGCTTAAAATTTAGATTGCATATTTTTCGACTTAGGACAAAATAAATTAGGCAAACTTTAAGAGTACATCAACTGAATGTAAAGTAAAGCAAATACATGGAATTAAAAGCAATTACAAAATAGCATAGAGAGAGTGCCAAGTGCTTTATCTAAAGCAGCACTATCCACTAGAAACACAATGCCAGCCAAAAATGCAAATCATGTATTTTCTCTCTGGCCTAAAAGCAAAGTTTGGGCTGCCTTTGAAATTCAAGCTTTCTCAAATAAAGATATTCATCTATCTATTTATCTATCTCTATCATCTATCTACTTATCTCAAGTATAGATGCTTTGCTAAGCATACTTCATTTTAAAAAATGCTTAAAATTTAGATTGCATATTTTTCGACTTAGGACAAAATAAATTAGGCAAACTTTAAGAGTACATCAACTGAATGTAAAGTAAAGCAAATACATGGAATTAAAAGCAATTACAAAATAGCATAGAGAGAGTGCCAAGTGCTTTATCTAAAGCAGCACTATCCACTAGAAACACAATGCCAGCCAAAAATGCAAATCATGTATGTAGTTCTTTTAACTACATACATGGAGAAGGCAATGGCACCCCACTCCAGTACTCTTGCTTGGAAAATTCCATGGATGGAGGAGCCTAGTAGGCTGCAGTCCATGGGGTCGCTAAAAGTCGGACAAGACTGAGCGACTTTACTTTCACTTTTCACTTTCATGCATTGGAGAAGGAAATGGCAACCCACTCCAGTGTTCTTGCCTGGAGAATCCCAGGGATGGGGGAGCCTGGTAGGCTGCTGTCTCTGGGATCGCACAGAGTCAGACACGACTGCAGCGACTTAGCAGCAGCAGCAGCAGTTCTTTTAATGTGATGTTTGTCTCTGTGTTTAAAGTTAGTATATAGAAATACAATTGATTTTTTTGTGTTGATCTTATATCTTGGGTGTGACCTTGCTGAATTCACTAATTAGTTCTGAAGGGTTTGGGGGATTTTTGGTAGATTGCTTGGGACTGTTTTGCATAGATAGCCATGTCATTGCAAATAAGGATAGTTTTCTGTCTTCCTTTCTGAGTTCTATGAACTTCTATGACTTTCTTTGCTTCCCCCCAACCTTTCTTTCTTTCTTTTTTTTTTTTCAAGGCCTTATTGCACTGGGTAAAACTTTCTTCATAAAGTTGAACCAGACTAATAAGAATATACATCTTTGCCTTTTTTCCAATTTTAGGGGTAAAGCATTGTGATTGAAAAAAAAAAAAAAGCCATCTTTAGTTGCTTCTTAGGCATTTACAGAATGACAGCCCTACTCACACACAGAGTCTGGACGTTTAGATCAGAACTAGTTTAGGATTTGCAACACAAGTTTTTTGCTCTTCATTGGGTACCCTTTAAAATAATCTCTCAGAGTTAAGCCCATGAGAAGTTAGTGACCTCCTCCCCAGCCACCTTATAAGTAATGGATGCTGGCTACCTTACTCTCAAAGTCCTGTTCACTCGTGTTCACTGCCTTTACCCCCAGCTCACTGGGCCTCTCCTGACTTTGTCAGAATCTGTAAGTAATAAATCCTGCGACTTCACTGCCTTTGTGTGAGCATATTGAAGCTGCACCTTCAATCGAAATGGCTCTGAGATTCTCACTTCCCCAAAATGAGAGCTCAGATCCTGAAGGAGCTCCCTCTCCACCCTAGAGTGGGTGTCTTCTGCCTGCTCTAGAAGCAGGTCATAATCTGCATATTCTTAATTTAATGCACCAACTATGGACTCCTCAACACAAGCATTTTGGCTTTCAACATTAGGTATAACATGAGGTGTAAGTTTGGTGTAGATGCTATTTATCAAGTTAAGGAAATTCTCTTTTATCACCATTTTTCTAAGAGTTTTTAATCATGTGTGGTTTTTAGTTTTGCGAAATGCTTTTTCTGACTAAACTGATATAGTTATGTGACTTTTCTTTAGTCTATTAATTTGGTGGATCATGGTAAATATGTATAACTGATTTTCAAATATTTGACCGCTCTAGCATCCTTGTGGAAAAGGAAATGGCAACCCACTCCAGTATTCTTGCCTAGAGAATCCCAGGGATGGGGGAGCCAGGTGGGCTGCCGTCTATGGGGTTGCCCAGAGTCAGACACGACTGAAGCGACTTAGCAGCAGCAGCAGCAGCAGCAGCAGCAGCATCCCTTGGAGTAAACCTAGCCTGGTTATGGTGCATAATTCTTTTTATATATTCCTGAAAATACATTTGCTTCTGTTAAAGATTTTTGCAAGTATAATTGTGATGGGTATCTAAGTTATGCTAATATTTTCTACTACATACAAGATTAAAATGAGACGATAGAGAAACATTTTAGAACCATAGAGTACGCCCATTTTCAAATTCAGTGAACTTCCCTATTGCCTTCCAAACTGGCTTTACTTCTTTATGTTGAAACCAGTGTCACTTTTCCTGCAGCTTGATCAATAGCCTCAAAGATAGAGATTGTGGCTTGTCTCTAATAATGGATGCAGTATCATGCCAGATTTTTCTTTTAAATTTACCGAGTTGCTATCAAATAGCATGTTTGTGCATATCATTTGGCTAAGTTACCATTTCCTTGGAATTCATTTTTTCATTGGATTCTTTGTGCTTTTGTGAGGATGTGACAAAGTTATTTATGCTTTCTTCATGTCAATGTTCTCTTTGTAACGTTGCAAGTATCCTCTTCCAGTTGTGTACTTAACCTGAACCAATTCATTATGTCTCTTTAGAGACCTGCGGAAAAGAGCAAAGGTTGCTTTGAATTGGGTTCACAGTGGTTTTAGATTTCTTTGTCCAGTAATTTTGCTCTGTTGAACTGAAGCTACCCTTACTTATTCAAAGTAAAAACAAAATAGAAAAAAACATTGAATAGAATTTAGTGGGTAACAATGATCATTATCCTTTTGGAATTTCTGGAAAACTATCGGTACTCCTAACGTTCTTTTATGCCATTCTCACAGTGTTCATATAACTAGGTGGGCTGCTCTAAGAGGAAGATGAATGTGGGCTTTATTTTTTTTTTATTTTGTTCTTGTTCACCATCCCTTTGTGACAGCATCCCACTTTTTTGTCACTTCACTGCCCGGATTCTGGAGAAAATTCTGTAAAATGACACATTAACCTTATAACTACAGTCTTTTTGTTTACTCTTGACAGGTCACAAGATATTCTTTTGTTTTCTTTCCATTAGAAAAATCTTTAATAGTCAAAAGCTTCCCTGGGGCTTGAGATCTTCAATTTTTCAAATCTTTTCAAATAAAAAAAAACTGCAAACTCTTATTTCAGTTAATATCTGAAGCTGTAATCCTAAATGTCAGGCAGAAAGACTTGTCATAGAAAGATATTGTTGGTTCCTCATTTAGTATTATATTAAAAAATAAAGCCCATAATAGACCTCCTTACAAGTTCTAGTTCTAGTTCTAGTTCTAGTTCAGTCGCTCAGTCATGTCCGACTCTTTGCAACCCCATGAACTGCAGCACGCCAAGCCTCCCTGTCCATCCTTAGTCCCTTTCAAATAGAGCTTTAAATAAAAACCATACTTAGGAAATAAACGCACCTTAACTAATCACGTCTTTACATCTGCTATTACTGTTTCCAAATAAGGTTACATTCTGACTTAGTGGAGATTTGAACTTCAACATATAGATTTTGGGATTCACAATTTAGCCCATAACAACTTTCAACAAAAATTGTAGCACTATGGATTTGGTTTACTTTATTACTTCCAAATTTAAAGTCCATGAACTTAAGCTTTACCCTATTTTTCAGATAAAATTTGGATTTTTTACTCTTTTCTCTCTTTGTCTTTCAGTTTGGATAATTTCTATCAGCCTATTTTTAAGATCACCGATTCTTCCCTCAGCTCTATCTCATCTATTGTTAAGCATGTTGAAGGAATTGCTCACCTATGATGTACTGTTTTTGGCAGCATTTCCATTTGACTTTTTGTTATATTTCTGCCTCTCTTCTAAAATTTTAGAACTATCCACCTTTTCCATTAGATGGTTTAGTATATTAATCACAGTTTCTTTAATATCCTTACCTGATCATTCCAAACCTTTTATAAATCTGTTTCTATTGGTTGCTTCATTATTTAATGTTAGTTTCATTTTTTTCTTCCCCTCCAGTTTTATTATTGTTATTTACATGTAAATATGTAAATTTAAAGTGTACAATATGATAATTTGATACAGGTGTTTATTGGGAAATGATAATCACAATAGAATCAAGTTTATTTTGCATTTGGGTTTCAATTTTTGGTTGAATGTCACTCATATGTGTGATGAACATTATTTATGCCTGAAAATGAGCTTGTCTGTTTTATTGTCATGCCAGGAACATGAAACGGGGTGGAGTGGAGAAATGAATGAATCCAATCAAGAGTTTGGTTTCAGTTTTACTGAAGATAGTCTTACGTTCAGTGAGTTTTAGGTTCAGTGGTACATTGCTATCCTCTACAGAGAGTGAGCTCTGGCAGTCATAGAAAGATTTCTCTCAATGTTTTGGCTTCTCTCTTTACTTTGGATAATCTCTGATTTCATGTCTGCTGGTGTCTCAGTGTATTTCTCCCTGATCTTGCTTCCCTCTACCCTGTTACCCCACAATAATACCATTTTATGATTAAAATATTTTCCAACATTACAGATATAATTCAGAGTATTAAAGGTTCAGTTAAGTTTTAACTCTATATATTTATTTGTGAATAAATAGTTAAATATTTGAATGTGAACTTTTAAAATCTAACCTAAGCTTTAAAAGGATATATTTAAGATGTTCACATTCATCTCTATAGAATATTCAACTACTTATTAACAAATGAGGTGAGGTGAAGTCGCTCAGTCGTGTCCAACTCTTTGCGACGCCATGGACTGTAACCTACTAGGCTTCTCCGTCCATGGGATTCTCCAGGCAAGAATACTGGAGTGGATTGCCATTTCCTTTCCAGGGGATCTTCCTGACCCAGGGATTGAACCCGGGTCTCCCGCATTGGAGGCAGATGCTTTAACCTCTGAGCCACCATACATTTATTTTAATTATATTTAAACTTAATACGGAGCTTCTCAGGTGGCGCTAGTGATAAAAGTCTGCCTGCCAATGCAGGAGATGCAGAAGACACGGGTTCTATCCCTGGGTTGGGAAGATTCTCTGGAGTAGGAAATGTCAACCTGCTCCTGTATTCTTGCCTGGGAAATTTCATGGACAGAGGAGCCTGGTGGGCTAGAGTCCACAGGACCACAAAGAGTTGGACATGACTGAGTCAGTGAACACATCCACACCCAAATTTAAAAAGACAGCTATAGTTCTATTTCATCTCTGACATATAAAGAGCTTGGGAGTTATACAACAAGTATAACCAGTACTTTCATAGGACAGTTCCCCACTATCTCTTGGTCCTAAAATCATAAAAAGTATATTGCATACAAGTATATTGCATACTTCAATGTAACCAGAAGTGTCTATCCCCTCCAGAGCCTATATTCAAGTTCTTATGTAAAAAATAAATAAATAAGATTTTTCTCAAACAGTAAGTGGTAAAACTGAGACAGGAAAGTATGTAGTTTTCCTACAAATATCAAGCCTTATGATAAGTTTATTTTTAATTCTGAATTTTCTTCTCTATCATATTATGATTTACACATTCTGATCTGAAAAGGTCACTTGACTTCTCTAAAACTTAACATTTTTTCTTCTACAAAATGAGAAGCTTGGATCATTTTAGGTTTCTTCCAAGTAAGAAATGCTTATTATGCTGTCACATTTATTGGTCAGGGTAATTGATGCTGATATAATGATGAGCCGCAGCCTTTCAGTAGCTTAACAAAATATACATTTACATCTCATTCATATTACCTTCCATTTACTTGTTTAATAATCTCTTCCTGAGTGATTCAGGGAGTCACAGATGTGTGTGTGTGTGTGTGTGTGTGTGTGTGTGTGTGTGTGTTTTGGGGCCACCATATTCCAGAACTCCAGGGGTCCTCCACAGCACTGTTTTCAGTCGCTGGTATTCAGTCACTAAGTCTTGTCCAACTCTTTATGACCCCATGGACTGCAGCGCTCCAGGCTTTCCTGTCCTTCACCTTCTCTTGGAGTTTGCTCAAATTCATGTCCATTGAGTTGGTGATACGATCCAACTGTCTCATTCTCTGTGGCCCCTTCTCCTCTTGTCCTCAATCTTTCCAAGCATCACGATCTTTTCCTATGAGTCAGCTCTTTATATCAGGTGGCTAAAGTGTTGGAGCTTCACTTTATCAACAGTCTTTCCAACAAATATTCAAAGTTGATTTCCTTTAGGATTGACTGTTTTGAGCTCCTTGCAGGCCGAGGGACTCAAGAGTCTTCTCTAGCACCACAATTTGAAAGCATTAGTTTGTTGGCGCTCAGCCTTCTTAGTGGTCTACCTCTCACATCCATACATGACTACTGGAAAAACCATAGCTTTGACCATACAGACCTTTACTGGCAAAGTAATGCCTCTGCTTTTTAATACACTGTCTAGGTTTGTCATAGTTTTTCTTCCAGGAGCAAGCGTCTTTTAATTTCATGACCTCAATCACCATCTGCAGTGATTTTTGAGCCCAGGAAAATAAAACCTGCCACTGTTTCCAATTTTTCATCTTCTATTTGCCATGAAGTGATGGGACCAGATGCCATGATGTTAGTTTTCTGAATGTTGAGTTTTAAGTCAGCCTTTTCACTCTCCTCTTTCACCCTCATCACAGGCTGTTTAATTCCTCTTCACTTTCTGCCATTAGGGTGGTATCATCTGCATGTCCGAGGTTGTTTATATTTCTCCTGGCAATCTTGATTCCAGCTTGCGCTTCATCCAGCCTGGCATTTTGGGTGTACTCTGCATAGAAGTTCAATAAGCAGGGTGGCAATATAAAGCCTTGATGTATTCCTTTCCCAATTTTGAACCAGTCTGTTGTTCCATGCCCAGTTCTAACAGTTGCTTCTTGACCTGCATACAGGTTTTCCAGGAGAAAGTAAGGTGGCCTAGTATTCCCATCTCTTGAAGAATTTTCCACAGCTTTTTTTTGTAATCCACAGTCAAAGGCTTTAGCATAGTCAATGAAGCAGATGATTTTATGGAATCCTTTTGCTTTTTCTATGATCCAACAGATGTTGGCAATATGATCTCTGGTCCATCTGCCTTTTCTAAATCCAGTTTGCACCTCTGGAAGTTCTCAGTTCACATACTGATGAAGCCTAGCTTGAAGGACTTTGAGAATTTTCTTGCTAGCATGTGAAATGAGAACAATTGTATGGTAGTTTGAACATTCTTTGGTATTGCCCTTTGAAATTGAAATGAAAACTGACTTTCTCCAGTCCTGTAGCTGCTGCTGAGTTTTCCAAATTTGCTAACATATTGAATGAAGCACTGTAACAGCATCATCCTTTAGGATTTGAAATAGCTTAAGTAGAATTCCATCACCTCCACTAGCTTTGTTTGTAGTAATGTTGGCTAAGGCCCACTTGACTTCACACTCCGGGATGTCTGGCTCTAGGTGAGTGACCACACCATCCTGTTTATCTGGGTCATTAAGATCTTTTTTGTATAGTTTTCTGTATTCTTGCCACCACTTCTTAATCTCTTCTGCTTCTGTTATGTCCTTGCTGTTTCTGTCCTTTACTGTGCCCATCTTTACATGAAATGTACCCTGGGTATCTCCAGTTTTCTTGTAGAGATCTCTAGTCTTTCCCATTCTATTGTTTTTCTCTATTTCTTTGCATTGTTCACTTTAAAAGGCTTTCTTATCTCTCCTTGCTCTTCTTTGGAACTCTGTGTTCAGTTGGGTATGTCTTTCCCTTTCTCCTTTGCCTTTCGCTTATCTTCTTTTCTCAGCCATTTGTGAGGACTCCTCTGACAACCACTTTGCCTTCTTGGATTTCTTTTTATTTTGGATGGTTTGGGTCACTGTCTCCTGGACAAAGTTATGAAGCTCTGCCCATAATTCTTCAGGCACTCTGTCTACCAGATCTAATCCTTTGAATCTCTTCATCACTCCACTCTCTTTGACTTAATGTTCAGTAGCCATAGAGCCAGGCTATGGTGATGGACAGGGAGGCCTGGCGTTCTGCAGTCCATGGGGCTGCAGAGTCGGACATGACTGCGAGACAGAACTGACTGAACTGACTGACTAAGCCATAGGGTCTCAGATAGTTGGACACAACTGAAGCAGCTTCACTTCCTTCCAACTCTTTGCGACCCCATGAATCGCAGCACGCCAGGCCTCCCTGTCCATCACCAACTCCCGGAGTTCACTCAGACTCACGTCCATCGAGTCAGTGATGCCATCCAGCCATCTCATCCTCTGTCGTCCCCTTCTCTTCCTGCCCCCAATCCCTCCCAGCATCAGAGTCTTTGCCAATGAGTCAACTCTTCGCATGAGGTGGCCAAAGTACTGGAGCTTCAGCTTTAGCATCATTCCTTCCAAAGAAATCCCAGGGTTGATCTCCTTCAGAATGGACTGGTTGGATCTCCTTGCAGTCCAAGGGACTTTCAAGAGTCTTCTCCAACACCACAGTTCAAAAGCATCAATTCTTTGGCGCTCAGCCTTCTTCACAGTCCAACTCTCACATCCATACATGACCACAGGAAAAACCATAGCCTTGACTAGATGGACCTTAGTCGGCAAAGTAATGTCTCTGCTTTTGAATATGTTGTCTAGGTTGGTCATAACTTTTCTTCCAAGGAGTAAGTGTCTTTTAATTTCATGGTTGCAGTCACCATCTGCAGTGATTTTGGTGCCCCAAAAAATAAAGTCTGCCACTGTTTCCACTATTTCCTCATCTATTTGCCATTAAGTGATGGGACCAGATGCCATGATCTTTGTTTTCTGAATGTTGAGCTTTAAGCCAACTTTTTCACTCTCCTCTTTCACTTTCATCAAGAGGCTTTTTAGTTCTTCTTCACTTTCTGCCATAAGGGTGGTGTCATCTGCCTATCTGAGGTTATTGATATTTCTTCCAGCAATCTTGATTCCAGCTTGTGTTTCTTCCAGTCCAGCATTTCTCAGCTTAGTATTACAAACAGAGAGAGACTAGGGAGTAAAGAGAAAGATCAAGGAAAAGTGTTTGAGGTATACCAGGTGTAGAGGCATGGCATTTTTTTGTGTGAGGTCATATATTATTGGACAAAGGTAAATCATACACCCCCAAACCAGCTGCAAGGGAAGATGGGAAAAGCAATCTTCCTTTGTACTTCAGAAGAGAAAATGAGATTATGGGACTTTGAGTTAATCTCTGCTGAACTGGGGTTAAAAATGTGTGTGGCAGTCAGATGACCTGAGTTAGAATCCTTGTTTTCCTTTCCTTTTTGAGCTAATCATGCAACCTCTTAAAGCCTTACAAGTTGTTATGAAAATCAAATGTATTAATTCATGTAAAATTCTTCAAAAATGCTTTGCCCTTGTTAGCACTATGTTGACTGACTTGTGCACTCCCTGAAGTTTGTAGAGTGAAGTTCTCGCCCCAGTACCTCAGCACATAACTGTACTTGGAGCTAGATCTTTAAAGATGTAATTAAATTAAAATGAGGCCATTGCAGTGGATCCTAATCCAATATGAGCAGTGTCCTTATATGAAGACGTTTCCATGCAGACACACACAGGGGGAAGACAATGTGAAGACTCAGGGAAAGAAACCTGGAAGATAGCTTTCTGTCATGGTCCTCAGAAAGACCCAGCCCTGACAGGACCCTGATCTTGGACTTCCAGCCTCCAGGGACTGAGAAAATAGATGTTCATTGCTTAAGCCACCCAGAATGCCATGCTTTGTTATGGCAGCCCTAGAGAGCTAATACAGGCATTATTATGTGTGAGCTACAGATTTCTCTTGGAAAACAGGCCATTTGATCTATGTAAATTTAACTTTTGCTGTTGTGTTAGTCACTAAGTTGAGTGACTCTTTTGAGATCCCATAGACTGTAGCCTGCTGGGGTCCTCCATCCGTGGGATTTTCTCCATCCATGGGAGTGGGTTACCATTTTCTTCTCCAGGGGATCTTCCTGACCCAGGGATGGAACCCACATCTCCTGAATTGGCAGATGATTCTTTACTGCCGAGCCACCTGGGAAGCCCCCAAATTTAACCTTTATGTATAAAATAATTGGGGAATATTAATACTAATCTTTCTAAGAAAACAGATCTCTGATACTTTCATGAAACTAAAATCTTTCTCTGTTTCAATAAAATCGCAGATATCTGAAGTAGCCAGTTCATACTGTGGAAGATTGATCGTTCCCTTCCTCTTGTTGCTGCAGTTGCTACAATAGCCACATTTTATTCCCAGTTTGCTCCAATTTGAATTTTTGCTCTTCCCTGAATCACTGTGTGCATTAGAGGCCAGAAAAGACCTTAACTTCCAGTTCAGGAGGCTCAATATCGTTTTGTGGTTGTAGCTAAGGCTAAACTTTCAGTTAAGAAATCATCTCTCTCTTCTCTTCAAATCCTTGAAAATGTCATACATTTTATGTCACAGTATTCTGAGGGTGAGGAATTATTGATGACTTGCTTTCTAAAGTATCTGATAGAAGACAAGGCAGGCTCTTAAAAGATAACAATAGTAATGTTAATGATCATAGCATCACAGATCTTTAGAATTTAAGGTAATTAATATTGGGAATCAACTAGTTCATCCTGCATTTGACTGATATTGTAACCAAGCCACAAAAATGGTAAATAAATGCCTTGCTTTGTTCTCACAGATGAGCAGAGGACTTAGTTCAGGTCCCTTGACTCTAGGTTCTTTCTCTTTCTATTCAACCACAACATCAATAATGAAAAAGAAATGTATTCTCAGATGAGAGTGAGAATTGACTGGCATGAACCATAGAAATTGTTACACTTTTCCCTCAAAGAAACCAGTTTTAGTTTTGCTCTGCCTTGTGTATGACTGAACATAATTCTTCCATGAGCACAAGTGACCTCTCTCCAAACACTTTAAGAAATGGAAGCAGTGTGGCAGGCAAATGCTGACATCTGTGATTTTTAAACTATCTAATCACTTGCAATGATAAAATGGCTAGCAGACTCCAGCATGGTGACAATGACAGGAAAATAAATATGGTCTATTACAGACTAGTTCTTAATATTCTGTAAAAAATGATTTTTAACACTCCTACTGCTACAGTGATGCCAAATTAAGACTCTGATGATCCGGCCTGAACAGTGAGTTCCCATTTTCTTGAACTGTTCAAATCACTTTAGCACATTCATAGACAAACAAAATGCAAAGTAATAGTGCTTATTCCTTTAGAAAAGAAAGACACTCATACTCCTGTTACGTTCAGAAACAGAAATACGTCAAATTTTTTTCCTTTCCTACAATAACTCAGTTGAAAGAAGGAAGCTCTTCAAAATATTATGCTACTTTTAATAAGGAACACGTGGGTGTGTGAATCACACACTCATACACACACAAAATGCACATATATATATATGTATTGATATTTTGAATAAAAGTCCATAGCACCTTCACCTCTTTCTAAGACGATATATTCTACCTAAGGATCCTCTGACTTGAAGAAGCATTTTTTTACTTCTGATGTCTCCTCAGCAAAAAGACTTTCCTGGTATTAAGAGAAATATGAAAATTTGAATAAGTTACATTTGCCACTCTGATAATTCAGACCTCCTTTATTCTATGGATAATATCATCTTGAACAGGCAATTTTAAAATGATTTATCCTTCCTTTTCCCTGCGGCTATGGCAGGCTGTGTGGAGTCATCAAGCTTTAAGGAATAGGAGAATAGCATTGACTTTGTCTCCTTCCTAAGCTTCACAGTACTTCTGGGTGGGAAAGAGAGTAAATTGTATGATGCAACCAGGAAGATTTTCTATTTAAAAATGTTCCCTGTGATTTTAAGCTGAGTGGTCTTCAGAGTTTCACTAGATAAACAAACAAAAACAATATTCCACTTCTATACCTTTCGACCCGTTTTGAAAGGGTTATCTAACTAGATCTGTGAAATCGTTACTGAAGTTATAACTTGAAGCTCTGATTCAGTTCTTTTTCTTTAGAAAGACAGGAATATTTGACAAATGATGAGAACATGATTATTACCCTTATTTACGTGAAATCCTTTGGCAGACAAAGAACATCTTTCTCACCTTGTGTGACTCTGAGCAGGCAGGTACTCTGCTTGGCAGGAGGAATAATCACATTGACTGATCTGAACTACAGGTTTTAAAAAATCGATCTCTGGGGAGATACAGCAGCTCAGCTTCAATTCCAGCTCACATCTTGGAAGAAATAAAGAGGACCATTTCTCTAACTGGCTTTTCAGAATCTGCACAAGAGTTGAAGAGACATCTGTTTAATCATGCTTCTCTGTATATTAGTTATTTGCCTATTAATGTCACCAACATCAACCACACAGGGACAAGGGGCAAAGCTGTTGTCGAGATACCAATTAGAGCTGGTTCATACTAAAATTTTATGGAGGCTAAATAAAACTGTCCAAAATGAACTGAAACAGGGAAACATGTCCAGTTTTTCTGATTGTTAGCAGAATGACCTTTCTCCCTCCCTTATCTTTGAAGAGCGGGAAGTCAAACTGTGAAAACAGCTTTTAATTTATTTATTTATAATCAGGAAAAAGATGAAAGGTCCAGAAAGCCTTTCCTTTTGGTCATCATAAATGTTATCCTGAAAAAAAACAAAGGCAAATCTTTTGCTCATTTCATAGGAGGGCAGCTTTAACTGTTCCAAGTCTCCTGCCTTCTGGAATTCTCTCCACTGTCACGACCCTGCCCTCTCTGCTCTCCTGTCCTACTTAGCACCATTGCATCTTTGAAGATGTAATTCAAAGTACCTATCCTATGTGAAATATTTGCTATATACTACTCCACTCTCCCACCATCCCAAAACTCCCAGACCTGACCATTCCTTCTTATCTGTTCAGTTGCTCAGTCGTATCCAACTCTTTGTGACCCCATGGGCTGCAGCACCCCCAGGCATCCCCTTCCTTCACCATCTCCCAGAGCTTGCTCAAACTCATGACCGTTGAGTTGGTGATGCCATCCAACCATCTCATCCTCTGTCGTCCCCTTCTCCTCCTGCCTTCAATCTTTTCCAGCATCAATGTCTTTTCAAATGAGTCAGCTCTTCACTCAAGTGGCCAAAGGACTGGAGCTTCAGCTTCAGCATCAGTCCTTCCAATGAATATTCAGGGTTGTTTTCCTTTAGGACTGACTGATTGAATCTCCTTGCAGTCCAAGGGACTCTCAAGATTATTCTCCAACACCACAGTTCAAAAGCATCAATTTTTTGATGTTCAGCCTTCTTTATGATCCAACTCTCACATCCATACATGACTTCTGGAAAAATATGGACACTCCTTATATGTGTTTTAACCCCAGTTCTTAAACTCACTTCAGAATTCTCCCACTTTAATAATATCATTCAGTTCAGTTCATTTCAGTTCAGTCACTCAGTCATGTCCGACTCTTTGCGACCCCATGAATCACAGCACGCCAGGCCTCCCTGTCCATCACCAACTCCCGGAGTTCACTCAGACTCACATCCATTGAGTCCGTGATGCCATCCAGCCATCTCATTCTTGGTCATCCCCTTCTCCTCTATTAATACATATATGTGAAATCTATAAAACTACACAATTGAAGCTATTTGCAGAACAGGAATAGAGAAACAGACATAGAGAAAGGACATGTGGACGAGGGGGTTGGAGGAGACAGTGGGACAAATTTGAAGATTAGGATTGACATATATACACTAGCATGGGTATGCTCAGTTGCTTCAGTCATGTCCAACGCTTGCGACCCTATGGACTGTAGCCCACCAGGCTCTTCTGTCTATGGAATTCTCCAGGCAAGAAGACTGGAGTGGGTTGCTATTTCCCTCTCCAGGGGATCTTCCCAACCCAGGGAGCGAACCCAGGTCTCCTGCATTGCAGGCAGATTTTTTTTACCGCTGAGCCACTGGGAAAGCCTGACATATATACACTACCATGTGTAAAATAGATGGCAGTGGGAAGAGGCTGCATAGCACAGGGAGTTCAGCTCTGTGTTCAGTGATGGCCTAGTGGAGTGGGATGAGGGGGAGAGAGGGAAGCTCAAGAGGGAGGGGCTACATGTATATATTTAGCTGATTCACATTGTTGTACTGCAGAACCTAACACACATTCTAAAATAACTATTCTCCAATAAAACAAAGCAGGTTAAGTATTTTAATGTAAATCACCTAAGTGATTTAATGAATCTAGATTCTCATTCCCTCATGCATTGTCTGGCACATTATAACTCAGATATGTTACCTGAATACAAAGATTAATGAACAAGAAATACAGTTTTCTCCCTATATGTTTTTTATGCATATGTATATACATACAACACACACAGATACACACACATATGTATTGTCTATATTATCATAATCACATATAAACTTATAAAGAGTATTCATTAAGATTTTATGGAAAACATAAAGCCCTTTGGCTATGTTGTTACATCTGTTATGATCTGTTCTGTATTTCTTTCTTGCTTTGTCCAAATTCTGCTGACCCTAGTCACTGCGGTGATTTGGCCCTTGCCCAGGATATTATTTTCATGACTGTCTTCAGTCTTTTCCACTGAGTTCACACACAGGCACTCGAATGCCGCCCAGATCTATTGATCCCGTGCAGTTGTCTCTGGGGAAACTCCTTGCTTTCCTCTTACAGTCAGAAAGGACTACAAGTTCTGTTGTTTTTTACATGTTATTACTCTGCTTCTGAAAAAAAAAATTAAGAACAATGCCTTCAGTTCCTTAAAACACACAAGTTTTGGTGTGAAGAGAACTGTTAAAAATGTTTGCTTGCATGTGTAAGCTATGTCTTTGGAAACTCCAATGGCTTTTTGCTATTTCTGCACCAACAGCAAATAATTTGGAAAGCAAGAAAAATATCTGTCAAGTTCAAATGAAATCTATAATCCCGTAAGTAAATATTCAATAAGCACAGTGATGGCTGAGTAATTTCATACATAGATAGTATTAGTTTAAAAGAAATTGCTTTCAAGACAACCTGGTGTCATTCATCATAATGACTTATTTCTCCATATACAAGCTTTGTGCTTTCTAACTAAATGCACTTACTTGCCCCAGGTCTCAGATCATTTGTACTAATCCTTTGTCTAGAATAGCTCTCAAGGCATTAAGGACAGAGTTTTTCTACATTTTATAACTGAGGAATAAGATTTTTTCTCAAAAATCTTAAATTTCATCCTCACGTGTCATTTTCTCAAAGTTTCCTCACATCTAGCTATAATCTATAGTAACTGATTACTGTGGCATCTTCCTCTGGATATGTTGCCAAAAGAATGTCTATGCTCTCAGCTGGTTTCATCAGTTGGGAGAATCTTGAAGAAAAAAGATGCAGATTTTAAAAGTAAATAAACACAAAAATGCCTTCTGGTTATAATTTCTTTAATCCTCTGCTATCCTGAGTTCAACTGGCCTATGAAAAAATAATGTTATTTGATATTCTCATCTTTGAAGTTGAGATACCAAAGCGAAACTGGATGAGATCAGTGTTTCTGAAATCTGGGATCACTCTGATAATTTAAAGATTAAAAAAACAATTTCAGGTGTCCAACAAAATTGTGAGTAAGCTACAGAAATTGGTCTATATTCACCTTTCTCACACATATGCATAGTCTCTCCCCCTATCAGCATGCTCACCAGAATGGTGCCTACTTACCAATCATGAACTAACATTGGCATATCATAGTTGTGCAAAGTCAAGTAGCCATTAGGATTCATTCCTGATGTTGTATATTCTCTGCATATGGACAGAGTATAATGACAAATATTCATCATTATTATATTACACAGACTATTTTTGGTGACCTAAAAATCCTCTGTGCTCTATCTATTCATCTCTCCCCACTCCTTGACCCTAACAACCACTGATCTTCTTTTTTAAATATTTTCCTAGCATTGCCTTTTCTAGAATGTCGTATCGTTAGAATCATACAGTACTTTTCAGATTAGCTTCTTTCACTTAGTAATATACATATAGGCTTCTACCTTGTCTTTTTCTGGCTTGATAGCTCATTTCTTTTTAGCAATGAATGATACTCCATTGTCTGGATGTAACATATTTATTTATTCACCTACTGAAGGACATCTTAGTTACTTCCAAACTTGGGCAGTTATGAATGAAATTCACATGGGTGTTTCGAAAGCAACATAAACCCCAAACTCAACAATGTAGACCACTGTTTCTCAGACAGTCATGTGCATGCAGATTACTTGGAGACCTTTAAAAATGCAAGTCTTGGGTGGAATGAGGCTTGAGTGTCTTATGGTTTACAATCTCTGAAATGAATCTGCACTGCATGCCCAGGACCACAGCTTGAATATAAAGATCTTAGGGTCCACTTACAATTTATGAAAAAAAAGGTGTCTCATAGTGGGATCAGGCATTTGATGTTTTAAATAAGCTGAACTGGTGCAATATATTTACCAGTTAGGCAGCTCCCATGGACCAGCATCTGGGACAAATGGAATATATGATCTTTCACTGACTTTGGGGGCTTCCCTTATGACTCAGATGGTAAATAATCTGCCTGCAATTCAGGAATCTCAGGTTTGATCCCTGGTTTGGGAAGATCCTATGGAAAAGGGACTGGCTATGCTGAAGCTGAAACTCCAGTACTTCAGCCACCTCACGCGAAGAGTTGACTCATTGGAAAAGACCCTGATGCTGGGAGGGATTGGGGGCAGGAGGAGAAGGGGACGACAGAGGATGAGATGGCCGGATGGCATCACCGACTCGATGGACATGAGTTTGAGTGAACTCCAGGAGTTGGTGATGGACAGGGAGGGCCGGTGTGCTGTTCTCAGGTTTGATCCCTGGTTTGGGAAGATCCTATGGAAAAGGGACTGGCTATGCTGAAGCTGAAACTCCAGTACTTCAGCCACCTCACGCGAAGAGTTGACTCATTGGAAAAGACCCTGATGCTGGGAGGGATTGGGGGCAGGAGGAGAAGGGGCGACAGAGGATGAGATGGTCGGATGGCATCACCTACTCGATGGACATGAGTTTGAGTGAACTCCAGGAGTTGGTGATGGACAGGGAGGGCCGGTGTGCTGTGATTCGTGGGGTCGCAAAAAGTCAAATACAACTGAGTGACTGAATTGAACTGAACGGATTGATCCACTTCAGTATTCTTGCTTGGAGAATCCCATGGATAGAGGAGTACAGCAGGTTACAGTTTGTGGGGTTGCACAGAGTCAAACATGATTGAAGCAACTAAGCAGTAGCAACACAGACTAACGTGTGTGTGTGTGTGTGTGTGTGTGTGTATGGAGGCTACTATATTTAATTACATTATATCTATGTTTAATAATCACTGCTTTACTCTGTACCCTGTAATTATTAGGGTCCTTAAGGGAACCAAGACAAAAGCCCAGAAGATTCTTTATACTTTTATACTTTTCTTGATGAAAACCTTCAGAAGACATTTATCTAAATAAGAAAAGTTTTATTCAATTTAATTTGTTGGCATTGATTGATCATCTCTCTCAGATGTTTGACTGCTAAAGGAATACAAAATTATCTTTCTAGCTCAGATTTTTTGAAGCAATTACAGAGCAGAAGAAAATTTGATCTCTTGGCTCTGTTATATAAATAGATATTTAAAATCTTGATTATACCCTTTCTACCTCTCAGTTAAAATTGTAATGATGATTTCTGAAACTCTGTCTATTATGATGGTAATGTTAAATGCTTTTAAACCATGTTTAAGATGTTCTATGTTTTAAACAATTAAAATGTTTATTTTTTTCGTATGTATCCTCACTGAAAAACTCCCATCTCATTGGTGGCCATAAAGACAAAGTAAGCAGAGTAACTTAAAATCTTGGCAAGTTCCAATCATTTTCTCCCTATTCTTCCTAAAAGGCTTCTAATTCCCCCAGTTCATTCTTAAATTAATAATAAATGCTCCACACTGTATCATTCTTTTACAAACTGAACCATTTTCTGTTATACAGAATACAGCTCTCTTGAACATTCTTAATTTCCTCCCAGTTTACACTTACTTTCTAGGTTGGTCAGGAGAATTGTTGTTGCTTTTGAGTCACTAAGTCGTGTCCTACTCCTTGTGACCCCATGGACTACAGCATGCCAGGCTTCCCTGTCCTTCACTATCTCCCAGAGTTTGCTTAAACTTATGTCTTATTGATTTGGTGACACCATCCAAACATATCATTCTCTGTTGACCCCTCCATATATAGGTAATAATTGGTGAATCTGTCAAGAACAGAGATTTGTGACAACTTAGGAAAATGACATAAAACACACATGCACAAAAAATCTTGATCTTCAGAGAAGATCTATGAGACCATAAACATACTTATACTTAGAATGGGTTAGATAAATAGCAGAAACACTGAAGTATTTAATGCATACTAAAATAAGGAAGGAAAGGGCAACCCATTTTTAAGGAAATAATTTGCCTTGAAATGTGCAACATTTCCTGAAATATGCAAAATATCTTTTATGCTCTTTGTAAGCTTTAAATATTTTCTAAACTTTGCATAGTTAGAAATAGCAAATAATTCATGAGAGAGAGATGAATATGGCGACATCCATAAGGATGTGTCCAGAGCCCCCTAGGTCTGGCCCAGTGTGGATCTTTCCTGGTGTACATCAGAGTCAAGTATATTTGTTTCTAGGTTCTGACCCATAGTACTTATTTCTTGTCCGTTTTTGTTTTCCCATTATTTTGAGTTCTAATTCATTAATGGCTGCAAATGTTTTCCTTTTCTCAAAAATGATTTACAAAATTATGGCTGTGGAATTCTACAGCACCCACTCTTTCTAAACTGGATGTTGTTGATCGATAACAATAAGCAATTATTCCTCACACTGGCCTGTTGGTAGGCGTGATTTTTAAATCTCCTTTAGTGTGAAGAAAATTTACTGGCTTTGAATCTAAATTAAAAAATAATTGCTCGTGTGTGCAGTGACTTCACTTGTCAATTCTCCTGTGACAACATTTAATTGCCCTCCATCAATGGTGGTGCAGAATACAAAGCTATAATTACTGATGGAAATTGTGTAGGGGATGGAAAATAATTAAAATCATATACACTTAATATGCACATAGAAATAATATAAGTGAACAGACTCTTAAAGTGTACTCTATAGAGAATTAGAAGATTATTTCTAGGCCAGTGAAAAATCAATGTCAATAACCTTTAGGCAATGTGAAAAGGAGCTCTAAATTTCAGACAGTAGTTGATATATATCTCAAGAATTTTAGAAATGTTTTAATAAAGAGAACAGGAAACAGAGGAATTGGTGTGATACTCAATAACAAATATTTATAAAGTAATGATGGTGTGATATTGGTTAGCCTCATCTTGGAGCACAGGAAATCAGATATTTGACTCATATTTCTACTATTCAGGCAAGAGATAGTAGAAGAGTCAAACTTTAAAGTACAAGATACAATGTAAAGAGCCTTTGGGAAAAATACTTGTCTGGAGTAACAGACAAACTTGGAAAACTAAATTATTCTTGATGCAAATGTTATTTATTCTTAAGACAATTTTTTTTTCAGGGTGGAAGAGAAAGGAAAAGTAGTAGATAGCTCTGCACAGCCAGGTGTGCAATTGCTAGATATGACAAAAGGCAGATATGAAAAATGACTAGCATAGTCCTGTCAAGATAACAGGATGATATAAAATACCTTAAGAAAGGAGCATTATTGTCTACCATTTCTGTGATATTGTGTTATTGAATATTAACTATGTGTCGGTAAAGTTACAGACAGCAACTCTGCTTACCTGAAAACTGTCCTGGTAAGTAGACATGTTATTTTCACTTTCACTTTATAGGTTAGAAAACTAAAGCTTAGCTGTGATATGTAGACCCTTGTCTATGGCACTAGAGCAATTTCTGGATCAGGTCTTCCTGATGCTGAATCTTTGTACTTGGCTGTGCTATCTCATTAATGAGAAGAGAGTAGTCATGGAAAATCTACACCTAAAGTCAATGCATTAAATTCAAATAAAAGTCAATGTAAAAATGCATCTAGTCATTCCAACACTGCCTGGGATTTGCTGAATGTAATTGTTTTAAGTACAAAATAAAAGAAAAATGACTCATTTCTCTGACTGATGTGTTTAAACAGCCCATTTAATGACCATTTGAAATATATAATCTCAACATTTTAATAACCCATTTAAAATTAAGATGTGTAAGTACATTCTAATGCCTGATGACTACAAAAGAGCAAGCACAGTTTGATAAAGGATCACCACTACATGAATTTTATAATCCAATACTTTCCAAATTAGTTTTGGAGGTTCTGAGGAAGAATGGCTCTCAGAATTTCCAAAGAAATTTAGAGATTGGAAACAGACCACTTGGAATTCACTAATGAAAATAATCATGCTAGCTGTCAGCATGTCTGACTTTTAAAAATTCCTAGGTGTCTCTTTGGTGTACATTGGAATACACAATCATCCACACTAACCCCAATAAAACTCAGTTCCAGATTGTTTAGGGCTTGATTAATTAGGTTATGTTTTCTAATCTCTATCTGCTCCTAAGAGATCGTATATCTTCTAAAGTTCTCAACTCACACTGGGTTTGTAATTTAAAAATTAAGTTGCAAATTGCAGTTTGCAATTGGGTTGTAAATAATAACAAGACCTTTTTCATTATCAGTTTCCATACTCCAATTAGAAAAGGCTGATTTCAAAACTTGCCCTGAGATTTAAAAATGCATGGTGATTTCTTTATCTGTACTGTATGAGTAATAAAAGCACATCTGTGGTCCTTGCTCTGAGAAAATGAGATAACTTCTTTTTTTTTTTCTAAAAAGTTTTGAACATTATTAGTCTAATACTTTTCCTCCTCTACCTCACCCCTGCTCCAGGCCATGTCTCATTTATTTTCTTATCTCTTATCATCATCTCTTTGTAGATCACATTTTTCCTATTAGAAACTGTACTTCAGACATCTTAAGCAATAGTACCTGTTAAAATAATACATGATAAATAAATGAAGAACAAATATATGAACATGCCTCCCAGACTCTGGAATCTACTTTTGATTAGGCTGAACATGAAGGCAGAAACACTGTGGCTTAAGGATCTTTCACAAACTCAGTCTCTGTGCCCTTGGATCCTTAGTGATTTACTGATTAAATGATATACACACATTTTAGAAATCACTTGTGTTCTCACTTCAACTTAAAAAATAAATATTATCTTGGATTTCACATAGTTCCTTAACATAGCCCTATCAGTACCCGTTGTACCTACTTATAATTAACTGAGAGTACGTATTATTCTTAAGTAACTCAACTAAGAATAAGTACTTACTCCACCAAGATCACATATATAAAATAGATCTAGAAGTATCTCCTTTTCCCTCTTCGCAGTTGTCATGAGAATTTTCAACGCATCTTCTGAAAGTGCAGCTGAGGTGTTAGCTTCGGGATGAGACCTGGAAATGATGGGGCATCATCCTTCAGAATGGACAGTGAACATTAAATCAATACCCATTGTGGTTATGCAATGTCCCCTATATGGCCTAGGAATGAAAGAAGAGCATTAGGAAAGCCTGTTTGTCTTTGCTCTTAGTGACCAACTTGGGGAACTTGTGTCTTCTCTCTCAAGTTCCACATGTCTAAAAGGTCTAGTTTCCAGAAGGGTAAGGTTTCTACCAGAAAACAGCAAAAGTGGTACCAAGTATTCTTATATACCCTTCCACCAAATGATCAAAACCAGGGTGATGAAGTT
>SJXQ01007575.1:0-41976 GCA_006408695.1 Aepyceros melampus | reverse complement strand
AACTGTGGTGTTGGAGAAGACTCTTGAGAGTCCCTTGGACTGCAAGGAGATCCAACCAGTCCATCCTAAAGGAGATCAGTCCTGGGTGTTCATTGGAAGGACTGATGCTAAAGCTGAAACTCCAGTACTTTGGCCACCTCATGCGAAGAGTTGACTCACTGGAAAAGACTCTGATGCTGGGGGGTATTGGGGGCAGGAGAAGAAGGGGATGACAGAGGATGAGGTGTCTGGATGGCATATCTGACTGGATGGACGTGAGTCTGAGTGAACTCCGGGAGATGGTGATGGACAGGGAGGCCTAGCGTGCTGTGATTCATGGGGTTGCAAAGAGTTGGACACGACTGAGTGACTGAACTGAACTGAACTGAACTGAATCTTACTTACTGTCCAATTTTTAATTTCTGGCTAGAAGTAATCTTACTTGGAGAAGGAAATGACAACCCACTCCAGTACTCTTGCCTGCAAAATTCCATGGACCGGGGAGCCTGGTAGGCTAGAGTCCATGGGGTCGCAAAGAGTCGGACATGACTGAACGACTTCACTTTCTTTCTTTCTATAGTTCCTTTAGGAGAAGAAAATGGCAACCCACACCAGTGTTCTTGCCTGGAGAATCCCGTGGATGGAAAGGCCTGGTGGGCTACAGTCTGTTGCTGCTGCTGCTGCTGCTGCTGCTAAGTCACTTCAGTCATGTCCGACTCTGTGCAGCCCCATAGATGGCAGCCTACCAGGCTCCTCTGTCCCTGGGATTCTCCAAGAAAGAATACTGGAGTGGGTTGCCATTTCCTACTACAGGGTTGCAGTCTATGGGGTTGCAGAGAGTCGGACATAACTAAGCAACTAACAAACACACACACACACACACACACAATCTTACTGTCCAATCACCCTTGGACAGCAAGGAAATCAAACCAGTCAATCTTAAGGGAGATCAACCTTGAATATTCACTGGAAAGACTGATGCTGAAGTTCCAGTATTTTGGTCATCTGATGCAGACAGATGATTCATTGGAAAAGTCCCTGATGCTGGTAAAGATTGAGGGCAGAAGGAGAAGATGACATCAGAGGATGAGATGGCTGGATGGCATCACCAATGAAATGGACATGAACTTGGGCAAACTCTGGGAGATAGTGAAGGACAAGGAGGCCTGGCGCTGCAGTCCATGGGGTTGCAAAGTCAGACACGACTGGGCCACAGAACAACAATAATCTTACTGGTAACCTATCTAGTGCAGACTCGTAAAAGATAAATAAAACAGTTGCTTTATCCTGCTTTACACTGAGCAAATAGGTATTACATAGGTAATTAAAGCTGAAGTCTCAGAATCTTAGAAGCTATTTTAAAGAGTATCTAGGCTAACCTCCCCCTTATGTAATAGCTGTAAAAGTATTTACATGTTAGCAATATTAGTAAAGATTAGCTCTTTGTGACATAAAAAAGCTTTAATTTTTAAAAAAGTTCTAATTTTGAGAAGTTGCTCAATATTAACCTTATCTTGACCTATTGTACTCAGAACTTGGTCTATTTCTTTTTGTTTAATTATTATGCATATGGTATGGTTTAAAGATCATTTATTACTTACTCACTCTTCTCATTCTAAACAGTACAGTTATTAATATCATTTTAAAGGGAGGTACTCAGAACTTACAACTAAATCTTTTCCCCAGTTGGTGACTGAACACAATGTAAACTGACATCATATCTTTTATCCTTAATACCATCCTTGCATTAACCCAGTCAGTGGTTACTTTGGCATTTTGGTTATTCTCATCATACTATTGAGTGGTATTTCACTTGATGGCATATAAAACTACTCAGTCTTTCTTAAACATGGTGCTACTTAGCTAGGTGCACATAGCCATGCAAATATTAAAAACCCTGGAAATTTATGTCAGTAAATTATAAACATTGTAATCTAAGCCTTTGTTTTGATAATATCACCAAATGTGCAAAACTTCTTTTGTTATGTTGTTTATATATATAGAATCATGTGACACAGAATATATCTTGCTAAATAATATATATATATATATCCCTTTTCTGTTAGGTACTGTTCAAAATTATAGATATGTTGATTTTTTTATTTTCATCACAAAAATTCTGACAATAGATAACAAGATTCCAAATCCATGTCATCTGATCATTCAATTTTTCTGAGATGACTGTCCAAATGGATTTTTACATTCTAAAGTCATATTCTGCATTGAGAAATTCCCAGAATTTGGGGTTGTATCCTGATGAGATTCTGAACTGTTTGTTTCAAAAATACTCATTTAGGAGAAATCATGATAATAAAATTATCATTTGAGCTCTAGCTGAGAAATACATATTGAAAGTGAAAGTCCCTCAGGTGTGTCTGACTCTTTGCCACCCCATGGACTGTAGTCCATGGAATTCTCCAGGCCAGTATTCTGGAGTGGGTAGCCTTTTCCTTCTCCAGGGGATCTTCCCAACCCAACTTATTGTCAAATTTTAAAGTCACTTGCAACAGTAATAATAAAAATATTGACAATTCCCATTTGCTTGGGATCATATACCTTAGCTAACTGCCACTTTTGACAACAAGTTCATGTCTATCTGAGGGAAAAAAAATCATATTTTTGTAAGAAAATTAGCCCATAATTTTGTCAGTAAATATATGATATTACAATAGTAATAATTTGTAATTAACAATTTTAGAGCTTGGGGAATTATCTGGCAGTCCAATGGTTAGTATTCCACACTTTCACTACCAAGGAACCAAGCTCAGTCTCTGATTGGGGAACAAAGATCCACATGCCATACAGATTGGCCAAAAATAAATAAAAATTGTTAGAATTATTTTTTCTGGTGATACAGTTATAATGCAAACAAAAAAATTCTACCAAATTAAAAATGCTTTTTTCTTAATCAAATTTGAATGTGTCATGATCCCTGTATACATTATTAATAACACAGATTTAAATTTCAGTGTGATAGATTGGTTCACTAAACATGTATTCCTAAACCTTTTTAGAATGTTCCTGTGTGTCAGAGGCTGTGAAACTAAAAGCTCCATTTCCCTTTCTAGGTCAATTGAACGGAGCCAGTAGCAACAAGATTGCTTTTAATGCTTTAGCAAATGTCTGTCTTCCTTTGCTGTCAGTTGAGAGCAAGAGTTTGGAAGTCATAAGCAAGAGTTTTGTGTTGAAGCAGCATAACCTGTGTTTATTACAAAGGTCTTCTCTCCCAATGATATAAAAATATATCTAAATGTTATGTTAATTTGAACCAATGATCACTTTATGTCAACACAGTGGCATAGTCAAAACAATGTAACTTCTTTATCTCTGGAGAAAATTCTAAGGAAAATCCAATATAACTAATTTTCCAAACTCACTTTGACCTACTTGGGGACTGGGATTTCATATGTAATTACATTAACTCTTTGTGTGTAATTTTACAGTTGGAAGGGAATGGAAAGCCTCACCTTGCCTTTCTTACCCTCAAATTCTTCTGTTATAAATGTTTGCTGAGCAGCATCTACTGTGCTAGGCATGGACCCTGACTGAGATTAAAGAGATCTCTACTGCTAAATAGAAATACAGAGACAGAGTTTGAAGGAAACAGAAAAGAGTAACATTCTTATTTTTGCCAGGCAAAAGGGAAACACAGCAGGCTAGTGCCTCAAGAACTGTGCACCCCCCTTTCTCAGGAATAGGAAGAAGTTTTATAACCTCTTGAAGATTTTGCTTTTTGGTGTTTTCTCTTACAAAGTTTCAAAATGGCCACAGCTGGCACCAGACAACTCAGCAACCAAGGCTTGTGTCCCTGAAGTTATCAGATCTTCTTTCTGAAATGCAGAATGCTACAAGAGAGGGCAGCGGGAAAGTATAGCAGGTGCAGAGTATAATTTATGTGATGGCACCCCACTCCAGTACTTTTGCCTGGAAAATCCCGTGGACGGAGGAGCCTGGTGGGCTGAAGTCCATAGGGTTGTGAAGAATCTGACACTGAGTGACTTGACTTTCACTTTCTTGCATTGGAGAAGGAAATGGCAACCCATTCCAGTGTTCTTGCCTGGAGAAACCCAGGGACGGGGGAGCCTGGTGGGCTGCCATCTATGGGGTTGCACAGAGTCGGACACGACTGAAGCGACTTAGCAGCAGCAGCAGCAGCAGCAGCAGAGACTAATTAGCTTTGTGAAGGACAACTCCAGCTACAAGTGTTTGCCAGCAGTAATAGCTAACCGCTAAGGTTGGTTTAACTCTTTTGGGCTTCTCTGGTGGCTCAGATGGTGAAGAATCTATCAGAACTGGGTTCGATTCCTAGATTGGGAAGATCCCCTGGAGAAGGAAATGGCAACCCACTCCAGTATTCTTGCCTGGGAAATCCCATGAGCAGACGAACCGCCAGGCTATGTCTATGGGGTGGGGTGGCAAAGAGTCTGACGCGTCTGAGAGGCTAACGCAACACAGGCCTGTTTGGCTGGTATGGGCCAAATGTTGTTCACTCCTTTCTGTTTCTGTTGCAACACCAGCAGTGAAAGAAGCTCTCCTAACCCAGCTCCCAGCCCAGAGCCCCCTCTGCTATGCTGCTCACAAGCACATGTTTATAAAATTATACATTCTTTTTATTTACAAAACAGATTGTAAAGAATCTTTCCTCACAGTAAAACAGAAAACAAAGCATAATAAAAACTGTATCTGTATGGCCACAAAGCTTGCTGAAGGATACATAATATATCCAAGCTATTTCTGCCAAATGATAAGAACAAATTGGACTTATTTGCAACCTCATCTCAACATTAATCCAGTAGGATTCCATACAGCAAGGGAGAGCTTAAAGCAGATGATTAATATCTGATAAGTATCAATTAAAACTTATTATTATATGAACTTATTATAGTTCATATTTGAAAAATGAGGAAGAGCATTGATTTTAATATGATTTCATTTTTCATCTAGTTTGCTCGGAGGATAATTTAATTTAAAAAGATCAAATGCATTGATGAAACTATAAGTTTCCTAATGCTCAACAGGAGAGTATTGGTAATGAAAAGAAACCTGGCTTTCATCTTTATGATGTGGCACATTTTAACATTTTAGTGAATAGAGAGATTTACATGAAATCAAAGACTTGACATTTTATATTAAGGTCATCCTTCTTAGAAGGTCATGTTTTCTCAAACTATGTTAAACCTTGATTATATTTTTGTGTTTATTTTATTTGCAACTTACTGTTAATTATATATAATAGTACTTGATAGTAGTCAAGAAGCCAAAAGACTAAAAAACAAGCTTTCTCTTGTTTACTTTTTCTAATAACTAAAAGTATCTCTTCACAGGTACAAAAAATAGAGATCCCCTTCACCAAGATCACAGATAATCTTTCCTTTGCATTCCTTAACACATACAAAGGAAATTTGATTTTCAGAGACTTGGTTTAAAAATGGGTTGGTGAGAAGCTGAGTCCATTCAGAAGCTAACTTAGGCTGAGTTTTAATTTCCATCAGATCCTAGCATTGTTTTGGTTAACAGTACAGGTATCTGTAGGAAGACATAGGTCCCCTCCCTACTTTCTAAGCGTATATACCAAGAGTCTCATACCACAAGTTGAATAACTGGCCCTACTGCAGTGTAATGGAGGGAAATAGAGCTATCAATCTGAATACATGAAGTCTAGTCCAAAATCTGCTATTTATTTTGATAATTTGTGCCAGAGAAATAAGTCTTCTCTTACTTGAAAATGTACAATGACTCATAAGAGAAACAACCTAGAAAATGAGTCCAATTTTTGCAATTATGTATATACTTAAATATGAAAAACATTGATATTAAAAGCGTGACCAAAAGAATATCATGACTCTGGATTTACTACTCAAGAAGAGAATATTTCATTTGCATATTAACAGCTCAGTGACTCACATCCAATCTAGTTGTTCTCTCTCAGTTTAGGAAAATTCCAATTCTGTGACTTGCTGAGCACAAAATGAAATTACACTTTTTACTTGCTTTCTGGAAGTCCTGCTTTGTCATTGTATATTCCGTGCCCTAGTGATCCTCAATGATGGATGCATTTTAAAATTTACTGAGGATCTTTAAAAAATGATGATGCTAGGTTTCTGCTTCTAGGGATTCTGATTTAATTGGTCTTTGGGGAGCTTGGAATCATATTTTTAAAGTTAGCTTAGATTAACCTAACAGGTAAAATGTTCTTAGAGGAAGGAAGAAGCAGCTACTGACCCCATGGAAGTAGACTACCTTCAATTGTAGGCTCTAAATTGTAGGTTCCAAATGAGAACTATGTTCTAGATTCACGTCCCGTGTTAACATGGCATGTCACAGAATCGTTTTGGGGCACTGTTGGTAAAAGATGGAAATATGGAAAAGAAAGAAAGATGGAGAGGCAGCCCTCTCTCAGCTTATAAAAAAAAGTCTCAAGTTATGAATATGATTGTTAAATTTTGCTATCATCTTGAATAAATGTTTAACCTTTTCATTGCCCTTTCACATTAAAAGTCTAATCTTCAGTAGAAATTTCAGTTATACAAGAGAAAATTTTATCTCTATTTTAGAGCTGGAGCAAACTTATCTCATGTTGAGGGTAGCAGGTACCCTTCAAACTGTTTAAAGTTTAAAAAGTTAATTTATCTTGGAATATGTCCTCTGAAACTTATATTCAGGGTTGTATATTCAACCACCATCAGTAGATTGATAGATCACATACTATTAACTAAATTTTAATAGTGGTGATGAAATGGCATTAATGCTACCCAAATATCTTTCATAAACTGTCTTTTTAACACTGACATATGTCTGGAATATGGGTTTTCAAGTTCAGAGTACAACTTATACATGCATTTAGCGACTAACATTTTCACTTTCACTTTGACCATAATAAATATGAATTCATGTAAAATAGCACTTAATGAGGACTTCTTCTGTATAAATAATTTTTCCAGGTTATATAAGAGTGCAATGAACAAAACAAGAGTACTTGGTGCCTAAAAGGAGAAAAGTGAAAGTGAAGTTGCTTAGTCATGTCCGACTGTTTGCGACCCCACGGACTGTAGCCTACCAGGCTTCTCTGTCCATGGGATTTTCCAGGCAAGAATACTGGAGTGGGTTGCCGTTTCCTTCTCCAGAGGATCTTCCCAACCCAGGGATCAAACCCAGATCTCCCACATTGCAGGCAGACACTTTACCCTCTGAGCCACCAGGGAAACCCAGAAGGAGATGGATCTTGCTATAATGAAAAGTACTATTGTTGTTCAGTTGCTCAGCCATGTCTGACTCTTTGCGACCCCATGGGCACTTGTCCTGCAAGCTCCTCTGTCTGTGGTGCATTCCAGGCAAGAACACTGAAGTGGGTTGCCATTTCTTTCTCCAGGGGATCTTCCCATCCCAGGGATCAAACCTGAGCCTCCTGTATGGCAGGCAGATTCTTTACCACTGAGCTATAAGAAGGGTGTCACGTGACCACAAACAGCGTGCCCACAGAACGTCTCCAGCATCTCGAAGATCCGTGCCCCCTGGCATCCATTCCCTGTATAATCTCCTCCCATATCACACTGTGAGACCAACAGCGTGAGGACACAGGACAGTATCCCCATTTCTGAGATCAAGGGATAAGCAGACTATGGTACCTATCTTAAATGCTCCTCTCCTTTTCTTGAATCACTTGCTCTGGGAAAACTTGTCCCTCAGGAAGGATCCTTATGAGGTTGCATGGAAGCCTCGTGCCAACAGCCAGGTGAGTGAAATTGGAAGCAGTATCTTCAATCCCAGATAAAAACATTTTTTTTTAAATGTATTGTCATTCTTTCTGTACACTAATCATTTTGCTGTGAATTTCATTTTTTTTTTTTTATATTTTTGACTATGCCATGTGGCATGTGGGATCTGAGTTCACTTCGAGAGATTAAACCCACACTTCCCACATTGGAAGGCAAGAGTCTTCACCACTAGACCACAAGAGAAGCCCCTCAGTTTAGTCTTGGGATGACACCTCAAGCTAGAAATAGCCCTGTAAGTCGTTCCTCAATTCCTGACTCCCAGAAACTGCCTGAGATGGTAAATGTTAGCTATGTTAAACTGGTAATACTTGGAGTTGTATTTGATACAGACAGTGAATACAGAGAATATTTAGATGAAAGAGAAAGGGAGAAATCTATTACAACTAGAGAGCCAGGAGAAAGGTGGGAGAAAGGATATGAAATAGAGCTTAAAAGATGAAGGACGTTCATAGGTGGTAGAGGGACACGGTTTTCCCAAGGTGACTGGATAGTTTGAGTTATTGCAGAATAGCTGGACTATAGTAGGCATGATGGATGGAAGGTAACGGTTTGGTTACTGGAACTTCCTGTAACCACATATAGAGTAGGAATGGAGGAAAATTATTAATCTTTAGGGGGCTCTGAATGTCAGCCTGGGGAGTGTGTGTGTGTACACACAGATAAAAATCTGTATTAGTAGAAAAGAACTTTTGACAATGAACCAAAGAGGAGAAAAAAAGATCAGTCAACAGGCTGTCAGGAAAATAATGAGGCCTGCAAAAGCTTTGGCTAGGGAATAGAAAGAATCAAGAGGGGAGCAACTTGAGGGACAGAGTTTAGGACTAATTGAAAGGAGTGATGGTTGAACAGATGCAGAGGTGGAGTAACAGTGACTCATGTTTTCAACCTGCAGGTCATGGACGGAGAGTGATGTCTTTAATATAACAGAGGAACACAGGAAGAGGGGAAGGCTGGGGAAAAATGATGACAGCTACCCAGCCAAATAAATAAGTCCTGACATAGGTGTAGCACTTTGGCATTTACAAAAACCTCAAGCCATTATTTATTTTTTAATTTTTATTGGATATAGTTGATTTATAATACTGTGTTAGTTTCAGGTGTACAGAAAAGTGAATCAGTTGTACATGTACCTATATAACTCTTTTTTTTTTTTTAGGCTATTTTCCCATATAGGTCAGAATACTGAATAGATATCCCTGTGTTACACAGAAGGTTCTCATTAGTTATCTGTTTTATCTAAGAAAGTGAAACTGAAAGTCACTCAGTTTTGTCCGACTCTGTGACCCCATGGACTATACAGTCCATGGAATTCTCCAGGCCAGAATACTGGAGTGGGTAGCTTTTCCCTTCTCCAGGAGATCTTCCCAACTCAGGGAATCAAACCCAGGTCTCCTACATTGCAGGTGGATTCTTTACCAGCTGAGCCACAAGAGAAGCCCAAGAATACTGGGATGGGTAGCCTATCCCTTCTCCAGGGGATCTTCCCGACCCAAGGATCAAACCCAGGTCTCCCACATTGCATGTGGATTCTTTATCAGCTCAGCCACCAGGGAAGTCCTATATATAGTCATGTGTATGCAGCAATCCCAGTCTGCCAGTTTATCTCTCCTCCTCTTATTGAGATTACTGTGTTATTTAATCTTCACAAGGATTCTGTAGAGAAAGCTCCTGTTCATTTGAGAGAAGAAAGCCAAGAAGATTAAATGTAATTCACCCAACCAAGTCACAGAACAAGTAAATAGCAGATCTGGGTCTAGAATTCATGGATACCTCTGTGTTTTTCCATTATATCCAGCCAGTAATATAACTAGGAGTAATTTTTAATTGAAAAAACTCTTCACAAATGCACAGCTGTGTGCATCTGGGTCAAGGAAGTCAGACAGTGAAGGGAAGACCACAAAGCTGTTTTATACTTTCCTTCACTATTATGAACTTAGAAAATCAGTGGACCCCCTCAGGTTTAACCTTTTCAGGAACCTACCATCAGACTAAGTGAGAGTTCATTCTCCCTTGACTTTTCTCAGCTTTTCATTGACAACTTTTACAACTTTCCCTCTGAAAATCATCTCTCCTTTATGTCTGTTGAAGGATTTCCAGGTTTTTGAAACTATCTACAAGCTAACAATTATGCATTTGGATTATGTGCGTAGATAGGTTTAGTCATAGTGTGAACTACATTTCTTGTGCAGCAACATTCACAGAAGGAAGAGAGGTAACATTACTGATTAAAATACCAGTAGCACACAGGAAATCCAATCCAGCTGTTAAATGTATTTTAAACCAAAAGCAAATATTACTACATTGAAAATGATTTAAAAAGACAATACAGCCTTGTTCATTTTGGTCCATATTTTGAGGCAGGTACAATCTGGCAGATTAATCAGATAATTGAATGAATTGTTGAATCCAAGTCTTACTTAATTTGTTAAAATATTGCTTCTGTTGTCTGTTTTGGTTTTTTTGGCCATGAGGCATGTGGAAATCTTAGCTCTCTGACCAAAGATTGAATCCACAACCCCTGCATTTGAAGGAGAAGTCTTGACCAGGGAGGTCATCTAGCTACAGGAAATTCTTAGTGAGAAATTGTTCATTTTAAAATAAGATGTCTTGCAATATTATTTTTAAAAGATAAGTTTAATCAACTTTAAGTTGTGCTTGATAATGACTCTGCATTTATGTACCACATGAGAAAGTAGAGATATATCAATCTGGGGCTTAAAGAAAGGCTTCACATGGAAGGTATTAGTGAGGTAGGATTTAAAGGATGAGTAGAAGTGGGGAAAAGATAGAGAGCAGAACACTCCCAGCAGAGAGAAGAGGATACTCAAAAAGACATGGGCGACTCAAGTAGTTCCTTATATTGAGATAGTTTATTGTTGAAAAATAAATATTTGTTGTTGTTCAGTCACTAGATCGTGTCTGACTCTGCGACCCTATGGACTGTAGCGTGCCAGGCTCCTCTGTCTTCCACTGTCTCCCAGTTTGCTTAAATTCACATCCACTGAGTCAGTGATGCTATCTAACCATCTCATCATCTGTTGCACCTGTCTCCTCCTGTCTTCAATCTTTCCCAGCATCAGTGTCTTTTCCAGTGAGTTGGCTCTTCACATGGAGTGGCTAAAGTATTGGAGCTTCACTTTATCAGTAGCCTTTCCAATAAATATTCAGGGTTGATCTCCTTTTAGGATTGACTGGTTTGATCTTCAAGAGATTCTCAAGAGTCTTCTCTAGCACCACAATTCAAAAGCATCAATTCTTTGGCACTCAGCCTTCATTATGGTCCAACTCCTACATCCGTACATGACTACTGGAAAAATTATAGCTTTGACTATACAGGCCATTGTCAGTAAAGTGATGTCTCTGCTTTTTAATAAAGTCATATCTTGCCTTCCAAAGATCAAGTGTCTTAATTTTCATGGCTGCAGTCATCAACTACAGTGATTCTGGAGCCCCTAAAATAAAATCTGTGACTATTTACACTTTTCCCCATCTATTTGCCATGAAGTAATGAGCCTGGATGCTGTGATCTTTATTTTTTGAATGTTGAGTTTCAAGTCAGCTTTTTCACTCTCCTCTTTCACCTTCATTAGGAGACTCTTAAGTTCCTCTTCACTTTCTGTCATTAAGGAGTAATCAAAGCAAGCTTTGAGTAGGCTTCCAATCTTAAAGTCACTGGGATATGATGCAGAGATTTAAAGATTTATTCAGGTTCTAAAGATTTACTTAATGTGTGTACAGGGGAATAATGAAACAAGACAGATTTTATGATATCATTCTAAGGTCAGTTTGAAAGATTACAAAGAGATGAATACAGACAAAGAGAAATTTTATGTTCAAATGAGAGAAGATGAGGGATTGAACTAAATCCATGAAAGAAAAACTGAGAAACATGTGAATTACTTGGCAGGAAGGAGGTAAATGGATAGATAATGGTGACAAACTGGAAAGTGAGGGAAAAGGGGCCTCATAATTATTTTCCAACAAAATGCATGAATGAAGGTGTATAAACCGCTAAAGATCAGGTTTCTGAAGTCATCACATGAGAATGAGAGGTAGCTTGGAGAATCTTGCATTGTGACTTGAGAATAAAGAACAAATAGTCCCCAATAGGTTTCTTTTTATTATATTGCAGTTGGAAATATGGAGAACTATTCATATTGAATTGGTGAATTCAGAAGCAGGAGCAATTAGGAATACTGGATGAAAATTAGCTATAAACATTCTGATGTAAAGGAGAGCTATGAGAAGTCAGCAGACTATGATTTGACTTGATGAGTAAAATAGCACTTGCTAAAAGAGTGAAAGCAAAAATAAGAAAAAACACTAGGAAAGAGATAAAAGGAAAAAAAAGATATAAAATACAGCAGCAAATGGAATGCCCATTAAATGAAGCAAGATGAATTTCAGAACTCAGTGTTGTTCTGATTAATCCAAGATGTCGATTCACATTATGTGATTCAGCATAGGAAACTCTTCAGAGCTTGAGGAAAATGGGGTTTCTTTTTCTTCCAGAAGAAGCATAATGTAATTCCCATGTGAGATTCATAATATTCTCCTAAGCAATTACCTTCTGTAACAGAACAGCATCTTCTCATAGTCCAAATTGGACATTCGTATCTTTTTCTGTGAATGAGGCCTCTGTCAGGCTTTGTGGGGATTACTGACTAGCCATGTCAATTTCCCTTGAAAATCTTTCTTCCTGGGTATTTAGGAAGAATTGATTCTAAGGGGAGAGGTTTGACTCATCAGTTGCAGATTAAGAGTTTCCTTTCTTAGTATTAAAGTCACATTTGAAAAGACTGCAGAAATATCTCCTCTTTGTCTTTAATTATAAGGAATCTAATATCTATAGTGTATTCATTTTCCCCAATACATTTGACTGATCTCTGAGCTTACCAGGTACCTTCAGCATGAGGTACCTTCAGCATGAGAAATGATTACTGACTAGCCATGTCAATTTCCCTTGAAAATCTTTCTTCCTGGGTATTTAGGAAGAATTGATTCTAAGGGGAGAGGTTTGACTCATCAGTTGCAGATTAAGAGTTTCCTTTCTTAGTATTAAAGTCACATTTTGAAAAGACTGCAGAAATATCTCCTCTTTGTCTTTAATTATAAGGAATCTAATATCTATAGTGTATTCATTTTCCCCAATACATTTGACTGATCTCTGAGCTTACCAGGTACCTTCCGCATGAGGTACCTTCAGCATGGGAAAGATTAATGAATCCTTTCACAAAAAAGCATGATATTTTAATTTCATTACAAGAAGTGTTCTTATATTGCTACTTTAGACTTTGTATATCAAAAGTCACCTCTAAGACACAGCAAACTGAACAATATTTTTGTTTTATTTAATTAAATAATGTTCAGGTCATTACTTCTGTTAGCAATCTGTTTATTTCCAGAGTAGTTTGAAACTAACCCCAATGCTTTGAGCAATGATCTTTTCTGCATGAGAACCTCACTGTGGAGGTAAATGTTTTTGCAGGGTTCATAATACTTCAAAAATTAGCAAAGTCATAATGGATTCAAGTGGGTGATTGGTAAAATCTGTTCTGCTATGAGACTCACCAATTCTGTGTTTGTAGAACTGTGCTTTAAGAGGTATCATTGCTGATTAGAAAAAGAATTTTGAAGGAAGTGTTTCTTTTTGTAGCTGTCTTGCCTCTTGAGTTCTTGGAAGTAAAAGTCACAAATCTGTCCTCAAGCCTCACCAACAGGTCTTTTCTATTTCTATTCCATCAGAGTAGGATTTCTTTCTGTTCTCATCTTGAAAATCTGAGAGAAAGAAGAATACAGAAGATTAAGCTGGTAAAGTGAAATAAAGTCAGTCAAAAAATAATGTTCACAGAAGTTTTAATATTAACTGCCTTGTTACCTTTTCTTAATGCTAACCTTGACTGAATTGTGAAACTGGCTTTAGATTACATGGATTCCACACAAAAAAATCATTTTTGAGATGTGACTAGATAACCCCATTATTATTTAAGCAAGGAAAGGACTATCAAAATGCTTGAGCTTAATTAAAGGATCTCTTAGTTTTAAATGCAAAGTTTTGTGTGTGACTTATTTTATAAGCTTGGCTATTATGCACAGATATTTTGTTTTTACTTTCAGGTTACTATTTTAAAATATCTTCTCAGCTACCTTCCTTTTAGGAAATAAGATTAAAAGAGAGAAAGAAAATTCACATTAAACAACTATTTACTCTAAAATATTTATAAATGTCAGACTTCATAATGAAATTATTTTATATTTAATTCAAACAAACATCCGTGCCTTTGAAGTGCTTACGTGATAGTGGTGGAGACATTATATGTAAAGAAGTAAAAAATCTATGCCAGATTAGAGCTATTGGAAAAGTAAGGGAGATGACAGAATACAGGGAGTTATATATAGTGAACGGAAGTCACATTATTATTTCTTTTCTTTTTTTTTTTTAGATATAAGCTACAAATTAAAGGACATCTTTTTAAGGGCACACTTTGATAATTCAAGGCAAGTATATACACTTGTGGGCTTCCCTGGTGGCTCAGATGGTAAAGAATCCACCTGCAATGAGGGAGACCTGGCTTCAGTCCCTGGGTTGGGAAGATCCGCTGGAGGAGGGCATGGCAACCCACTCCAGTATTCTTGCCTGGAGAACCCCATGGACAGGGGAGCCTGGCGGGATACAGTCCATGGGATCACAGAGTTGGAAATGACTGAGCAACTAAGCACAGCACATATACACTTGTATAAGCAATTAATACACAGAATACTTCTGTATTCCCCCAAATTCCCTCGACAAAGTCAATAAATCTCCCCAAACATACCCTTCTCTGTTTGTTAGTCATTAATATGCTTACTGTCATCATAAATTAATTTTGCCCTTTCTGACTAAATTAATTTTTTGCTTTGTGTCTGACTTCTTTTCTTCAGCTACTTGTGATAGTCAATACATCTTGGGTGTATAAATAGTGTGTGACTTTCTATTAGTAGTTGTATTCCAACGTAAGGAAGTACCATAGTGCTTCTTTTTTCAAATTTTTAAATTTTAGATTGGAGTAGAGTATAGCCAATCAACAATGCTGGGATAGCTTCAGGAGAACAGTGAAGGGACTCTGCTATATATATACATATATCCATTCTCCCCCAAACTATCCTCCCATGGGATAGAAAGCACTATAGGCTTTCTATACATTCACTTGTTAGTAAGCATTTACACTGCTTCGAGTTTGGGGTTGTTATGAATAAAGCTGCTATGAACATTCATGCAACAGTTTTTATCTAGACATATGCCTTTATTTCTCATAATTCCTCCCATGGGATAGAAAGCACTATAGGCTTTCTATACATTCACTTGTTAGTAAGCATTTACACTGCTTTGAGTTTGGGGTTGTTATGAATAAAGCTGCTATGAACATTCATGCAACAGTTTTTATCTAGACATATGCCTTTATTTCTCATAATATCTAGAATTAGAACTGTGGGATCTTATGGTTGATGCATATTTACAGTATTAAAAAATGCCAAGTAGTTTCCAAAGTGGTTCTTCCATTTCATATTGCTGCCAGGTCTGTATGAGAGTTAATGTTAGTCTTTTCATTTTAATCATTCCAATGGATGGTGTGGTATGATAGATCATAAGCATCACTGCGTGAACTTCCTGAATATTGGTATATCTATCTAATTTGTGGACTGTTGGTTCAAATTTTTGCCCACTTATAAGTGGGTTTTGTCATTATGCTTATGTTAATCATGAGTTTTTCGCATGTAGCTGATACATGTCCTTTGCCTTATACCTGTTTTAGAGGTGAGTGTGCTTGTACCATTTTCCAGCTGAATACAACTTCCACATGTTATATACTAATGCTTTATGTCAAGAATCTGATATAAGGGGCTCTGTCAATGCCCTGTAAAAAACTAGAGAGTTTCCTAGGAAGAAAGCAGTATAAAATGTTTCTCATTTAGTGATTTTGTTCTTTCAAAGCTTATATGTCTCCAGTTTCTTTCTGCTTCTGGTATCATCTGATACTATCAAGCAGTTTTTTTGTTTATTTTTATCTATTTTATCTACAGTATTTAATTTTTTAGGGATTCTGAAATGATCAGAATCAGAACTCTAAATAAACTTATAAATTGTTTTCATTGTTCATTTGTTAAGTACTATCTGACTCTTTGTGACTCCAGGGACTGCAGCATGCCAGGCTTTCCTGTCCTTCACTATCTCTGGGAGTTTGCTCAAACTCATGCCCATTGAGTCAGTGATGTCACCCAATCATCTCATCCTCTGTCATCCCCTTCTCTTCCTGCCCTCAATCTTTCCCAGCATCAGAGCTTTTCCTATGAGTCAGCTTTTCAAATCAGGTGGACAAATATTAGAGCTTCAGCTTCAGCATTAATTCTTCCAATGAACTTTCAGGGTTGATTTCCTTTTCAGATTGACTGGTTTGATCTCCTTGCTTTCCAAGGGACTCTATCTTATGAATTTTATTTATATGCATGTTTTTAAATCTTACACCTGAGAGTGTTTGTTTATAGATATATTTTAATCCATATTATGTATAGTAGTGTGTGTCTGTCAATCCTATACTCATAGTTTATCCACCTCCCCACCATAAGTTTGTCTTCCATGTCAGTGATTACTCTCTACTGCATGCCTGAAAAATTATAGCATATTAACACCCATCATCTAAAATTGCACTAGTTATTTTTATTCCTACAATATTAAGTTCCAGAAATAGATGTGGTTTTAATAATGTTTAAGAATATAGTTAGGGACTCCATGTTGATAATTTATGGATAATTAGGTTTTTTCCTCTTAATTCATTATGAAATATAATTTGTGAAAATGCAAGAATTGAGATATATACAAAAATATATTTAGGCTCAACAAAATCTGAATATGTTAAAGTGTGAATACATTGATGGCCACCCTCTGAATTATTTGATATTTAGATCAACAGTCTTGGAATCCATTACTGAATTCAGCCTAATTACATTCAAATCCAATATAACATTTTCTATCTGATTGAGATTTAAATTAGAGGAGACAAAATTTATATCAAAGTCAATTAGAAGCTTTACAGAAGACAGTTCAGAACATTCTGTTCCATCAAAAAGAGCCCTGGCAGTCTACCTGGCAAAATGCCAAAGAGTAATTCAAAATTAGCACAATTAGGTATTTACTACTATTGTGTGGAGGACTTATCAAAGACTGAACAGATAGAATATTTAAATCTTTCAAAGAAAACAACTAAGATTTTTGTTGGACTTCCCAGGTAGCACTAGTGATAACTAACCTGCCTGCCAAGGCAAGAGACTCAAGAGGGGTTCAGTCCCTGGCTCAGGAAGATCCCCTGGAGGCAGGCACAGCAACCCACTCCAGTACTCTCACCTGGAGAATCTCATGGACAGAGGAGCCTGGCAGAGAGTCCACAAGGTCACAAAGAGTTAGACACCACTGAAAGCAGCTTAGCATGCAAGGTTTTTGTTATTAGCTTGCACATCATAAAAGCAAAAAGATGCCTCAAAATCTCTGTTTGAATCATTAATTGCATCTCATGGTCACTGATCTTTAATGTTTGCAGTGGTCGTTTATGCGCGTATGTGTGAATGTGTTGCTTATTCACTCAGTCGTGTCTGACTCTGCGAACCCAAGGACTGTAGGCCGCCAGGCTCCACTCTCCATGGAATTTTCCAGGCAAGAATACTAGAGTGGGTTGCCATTTCCTTTTCCAGGGCATCTTCCTGACCCAGAGATCAAACCAGTGTCTCTTGTGTCTCCTGCTTTTGGTAGCAGATTTTTTTTTTTTTTTTTTTTTACCACTAGTGCCATCTGAGAAGCCCTATGGCTATCCAAAGGATGTCAGCTACACAAAGTTGAATACTTTCCCAGATAAACAAGTACCAGTAAACAGAAATACATTATAAAATAACCCATACATTGATCTTATTTGGGGGGACATGTTTTGAATACAGATATAGGCAGGTGTGTTAGTGTGTGTGCTCACATGAGTCTGTATATTGCAGGTTACTAGAGACTAACAGCATGTGAGAATGCAAACCTATTAATAAAATATCTGAGTAGAAAGAGCCTTGTTATACTTGCCAGATAATCTGTTTTAAAAATTCATAGTTGAGACAATGTTTTGACTGCAGCAGCTATTTTCCTATACCAAGATACTACTAAAATAAAACCTCTAGTCTAGTAGGCTAGCAAGTCTACCACTATTTGTTCATGGAGAACAAACCATCATTAAAATTATTAGTAGGTACTGAAAATATAATGTATCATCATTAATATGATACCTACATTATGCATTGGCCAATCCCATAAAACCATTCAACATGAAGAATGAATCTAGTGCAATTTACAGACTAAAGTTAAAAACAAATGTATCAGTATTGTTCCATCAATTCTTTAAAATGTGCTACACAACACAAGATGTTAAAAATAGGGAAACTGAGAAAGAGAAAGGGTACATGGAAACTCTGTACTATCTGCTCAGTTTTTCTATAAGCTGAAAATTGCCCCAAAAAAACAAACTAAACCACTCAATTTTTTAAAAGTCATTTACTAAGTCAAGTAGAATTTAGGAATGTACACATCTGACATAAATTTAAAATTGCATGTTCTATTTAAAATAGGATAACCACTATATATGCCAGGCTAGTATATTATCAAAGAATTAACTAGCATAAATTCAATGATAAAATTTTCATTTAATACAATTTAAACCTTTTGACCATTATTAAAAATTCTAAATTTATGTCCCTAAAACATCTGATTATGACTTCTAATTAATTCTAGAAGAAACACATTTTTTGTTGACAAAGTTGGTTAGTTAAAAGTTGGATAATTAAAAAAGTTCTTGACAGCAGGTAAAAGTCTTAGGTACTGAAGGTTTATAAACTTATATTTGCTATCTCACTTTAGATTGATGTTATGCAACTTATATATTTGACAAAATATAGGAAAATATTTTCATCATAAAATATTGAACTAGGTACTAAGTGGTCACTAAGGCAGTGATTCTGCTTATAAGAGGTTTTCAATTCTCACAGAATTCTAGATATGAGACAACGTGTGTGACCTGACAAAGGATTAATTTAGTCCAAATGTATTATTCACTTCCTTTAAGTATTGGCCCAAATGTCACTTTTTAGTGCAGAATACCCTTATGTATGGATGTGAGAGTTTGACTATAAAGAAAGTTGAGCGCCAAAGAATTGATGTTTTTGNATTTTTAATTCTTATGACAGTCTGAAAATCAGTAGAATATTCTTTCTCCAAATAAGAAATCAAAGCTTAGAACTTCAAGAATTTACTGAAGGATACCTAACAGAAGCAGAAGATATTAAGAAGAGATGGCAAGAATACACAGAAGAACTGTACATAAAGATCTTCATGACCCAGATAATCATAATGGTGTGATCACTCACCTAGAGCCAGACATCCTGGAATGTGAAGTCAAGTGGGCCTTAGAAAGCATCACTATGAACAGACCTAAGTGGAGGTGATGGAATTCCAGTTGAGCTGTTTCAAATCCTGAAAGATGATGCTATGAAAGTGCTACACTCAATATGCCAGCAAATTTGGAAAATTCAGCAGTGGCCACAGGACTGGAAAAGGTCAGTTTTCATTCCAATCCCAGAGAAAGGCAATGCCAGAGAACGTTCAAACTACCACACAATTACATTCATCTCACACACTAATAAAGTAATGTTCAAAATTATCCAAGCCAGGCTTCAGCAATACATGAACCGTGAACTTCCAGATGTTCAAGCTGGTTTTAGAAAAGGCAGAGGAACCAGAGGTCAAATTGCTAACATCCTTTGGATCATGGAAAAAGTAAGAGTTCCAGAAAAACATCTATTTCTGCTTTATTGACTATGCCAAGGCCTTTGACTGTGTGGATCACAATAAACTGTGGAAAATTCTGAAAGAGATGGAAAGACCAAACCACCTGACCTGCCTCTTGAGAAACCTGTATGCAGGTCAGGAAGCAACATTTAGAACTGGACGTGGAACAACAGACTGGTTCCAAATAGGAAAAGGAGTATGTCAAGGCTGTATATTTTCACCTTGCTTATTTAACTTCTATGCAGAGTACATCATGAGAAACGCTGGACTGGAAGAAACACAAGCTGGAATCAAGATTGCCAGGAGAAATATCAATAACCTCAGATGTGCGGATGATACCACCCTTATGGCAGAAAGTGAAGAGGAACCTAAAAGCCTCTTGATGAAAGTGAAAGAGGAGAGTGAAAAAGTTGGATTAAAGTTCAACATCGAGAAATATAAGATCATGGCATCTGGTCCCATCACTTCATGGGAAATAGATGGGGAAACAGTGGAAACTGGGTCAGACTTTATTTTGGAGAGGGGCTCCAAAATCACTGCAGATGGTGATTGCAGCCATGAAATTAAAAGACGCTTACTCCTTGGAAGGAAATTATGACCAACCTAGATAGCATATTGAAAAGCAGAGACATTGTTTTGCCAATAAAGGTCCATCTAGTCAAGACTATGGTTTTTCCAGTGGTCATGTATGGATGTAAGAGTTGGACTGTGAAGAAGGCTGAGCACCGAAGAATTGATGCTTTTGAACTGTGGTGTTGGAGAAGACTCTTGAGAGTCCCTTGGACTGCAAGGAGATCCACCCAGTCCATCCTAAAGGAGATCAGTCCTGAGTGTTCATTGGAAAGACTGATGCTGAGGCTGAAACTCCAATACTTTGGCCACCTCATGCAAAGAGTTGACTCATTGGTAAAGACTCTGATGCTGGGAGGGATTGGGGGCAGGAGGACAAGGGGACAAAAGAGGATGAGATGGCTGGATGGCATTGCCAACTTGATGGACATGAGTTTGGGTGAACTCTGGGAGTTGATGATGGACAGGGAGGCCTGGCGTGCTGCGATTCCCGGGGTCGCAAAGAGTCGGACATGACTGAGCAACTGAATTGAACTGATTCATTTAGTGAGTGGTAGAGCTGGGCTTGTAACTCAGGTCTGCTGTGCTCCAAAGCCTGTGCTCTTCCCATTATATTATCCATAGCCCCAGAAAGAACACTTCCTGATGAGAAAACAGAGATAGAGTGCAACTAAAATATGATAAAATGTATATCTGAGTCTGTATCACAAACATTAGCACTGCAAAGTGCTGTGGAAATATTGAGAAAGAGAAAATGAACAAAGGAGATAATAATTGAGCTATTAGTAGAAAAATAAATGGTATTTAATTGGTGGGAAAGTGGCAGCTAGATCTTGCCAGTACAGAATTGTTTGTAAACTATTTTTCCAGTAATTTATAATCTCAGCGTTTACTACAGAGTGCCTAGGTTGCAGTGTGGAAGAAGTTCAGGGTATGTGAAAAGGAATCATTTCTCTGCTTACCTAACAAATTTTTGAGTATCACATGGAATACTCCATGTGAAAGTGCTTTCCAAGTTTCAAACTGCATAAAATGACATTTTAAATTAGAGAAAACTAGTAGTTCAAGATGCTAAATTAATGTTTATGTTTTTACCATGCGTTGTTTGAAAAGCTAACTTTTGGAGCAACATTTGTGATAAAACACTAACCATCAAAGACACAATTGATTAGCATTGTTAGTTTCTTATTCTAAAAATCTTATGCCTAAGTTTTAGTATCAATGCACAGAAAGTTAGATTCTATTATACTTCTCCAAATCCAAAGAAATTGCACTTGAATAACTGTGTGCTTTATAGTTTTTTCAGAAGTCATGTACAGATATGAGAATTGAACCATAAAGAAGGCTGAGCATCGAAGAATTGATGCTTTTGAATTGTGGTGCTGAAGAAGACTCTTGCAACTCCCTGGGACAGCAAGGTGATCAAACCAGTCAATCCTAAAGGAAACTAGTCCTGAATATTCATTGGAAGGATTGATGCTGAAGCTGAAGGTCCAATACTTCGGTCATTTGATGTGAAGAGCCGACTCACTGGAAAAGACCCTGATGCTGGGAAAGATTGAAAGCAAAAGGAGAAGGTAATAGCAGAGGATGAGATGGTTAGATAGCATCACTGACTCAGTGGACATGAATTTGAACAATTCCAGGAGATATTAGAGGACAGAGGAGACTGGTAGGCCACAGTCCATGGAGCTGCAGAGTCAGACATGACTTAGCAACTGAACACAACGTGACACCATGCCAGTTATATTGTAGTGTGAATAATGTGCTTTCTTTAGGGCTTTTTTTTTTTTTAATTATAATAATTGGTTTAACTTTTGGTTTTTCAGACTTTAATTTTATTAAGGTCTAGTTAATACTGAGATTAAAACAATTGCTAGCCTATTCATGTATTTGCTCAATCATTAAATATGTATTAGGTGCTTGTGGTTGTTTGGAGGCTTAGTATATACCAGAGGACAGAATTGACAAATCTGCTCTTTCAGAGTTTTCAGTATAATGCAGGAACAGGAAAATAGCAGATAAATAAGCAGGTATGTTTGTTAGAAAATATTACAAGCTGTGAAAGAAATAAAGGCATGTAAGAGGAATTAAAAGGGCTGATTGAAGGAGAGGTATGGGTTGTAGTTTGAAATATGGTAGTAAAGATTCATTGAAAAGGTGACATTTGAACTAAAACTTGAGGGGATGTCAGTCATGTTGGTATTTCATTGGAAGGACTTTCAGGAAGAGGTAACTAACAATGAAATATCAGCAATCAAGTTGGGAGAAGAGCTAAAAGTTGAATATAGCTGGAAGACCTTATGTAAAGGGTGTAAGAGTCGGAGATAATGTTGGAGCATTAAAAAGGGACTGGATTATGTGGAGAGTTGGAGACATTTGAGGATTTTGGCTCTCATCCTGAGATAGGAAGCCATTTTCAAGGGTTCATCAGTAAAGTACAAGAGATTTACATGTTAAAGTGATGACCCTGGCAGCTGTGCTGAGAATAAGCTATAGAGACTGTGAGCAGGAGCAGAAAACTCTTAGGAAGTTATATTCTAAACAGAAACCATGGACTTTTAGGTCTCCCATATTTTTTTCTTGACTCTTTTTCTGGCTATCGATATGACCTTGTGGAAATCACCACATTTCTTTGGGCATAGATTTCCAGATTTACAAAAAGAGAAAATTGGTTCAAAGAGATTTTTTTTGAGCCAACTTTTTTTGAAAGGAAACAAAGCTGGAAGGTTTTTTTTTTTTTTTTTTTCAGCTCTGCCACTATATGAACTATGAATCTGCAGATTTTCATAAAAAGCAATTTCCTTCAGTACACAATAAAGTGCTAATTATTTTAAAGATCTATGTTTAAATTTTTGGCAGGTAATCACCTATTTTCGATCAACAGAAAGTTGAGAAGTTGCCAAGAACCTAGTTTTAATCTGACAAATACTTGCTGGGTAGAAACAATTCATTTGCTAAAAGCTAATCCCTGAGAGATCTCAATTAGGAAACAAAGAATACCTGCCATCTAGCAGCCTTTAGACTGCAGCCACTCCATATGGTGAACCCTGAGGAAATTCAGAATGTGAAAACACAGGATTTTGGCTCCAGATAGCTGAGATACATATCAAAGGTATACCTCAGTGAGCCCAGACTCTTACATCTTCCCATATACAGAAATGTGCTAAATCCCTTAACTTGAGATATACAGTTTTCTTTTATTAACAGTAACTTTTTATTCCTACTGTCTTCCCTTTGTTGCAAAACTCCAATATATCCTGGCTACCCTGCCTGACCTCCTCAGAGCAGTTTGCTCAGGTTGTTTGAAATGCTGCTTGCCCACATGCGTGAAGCCCTCACTATGTCCACCAAATGAAAGATAACTCTCAAAAAACAAAACTAAACAAAACCTAATATCATGTTTGTGACTATTTTTAAAGAGAAAAGTCAATTTGATTATGAAGAACCTTGAAAGCGCTCAGAAAAAGTAATAAAAATGAACCTAAAATCAAAACACTAATTTCATTTTCTATAGGCAAAAGAACACTGAGAGCAGATTCAGGAAAAGGAAACATGAAAGATCTACATTTTAAAGGACTCAGGAGGATTATAAACATTTTAGTATTAGAAATGATTTAAGAACATGAGAGGCTACTGGGCTTTTTATTATAACATTACTAGTTGTTCTATGAATTTATAGAAGATGTTGCATATTGTTTTATATTCTCTTAATTAATGAATTTTCGGTAACTCTTTGTAATATTTTTTCAATATGATCCCTATGAAAATAAGGTGACATCTCTCCCTAAATTAAAAAAAAATTCTATTATGTAAATTAAGTGAAATTTTAAATGTTCAATGTGTTGAATATTTCAAAGAAATCTGTTGAAATCAAATAGTTATTTGAGTTAAAAAAAAAGCATAAATTTAGAAGAAATATTCTAGGTGTTAGCTCAGAATCTGGGTCAGACAGATTTTAACTTAAATTATGATTCTAAGACTTACTTACTCTGTGATTATATAAAAACTTTCTTTTCTTTGAGACTCACTTTCTCTCCAAGATGATATAATAGTATTAAATGACATAATGTGCTAAAGTGCTTAACAAAGTAGCCAAAGGATCCTGGAAAATGTTTCCTATTATACTTATTATTAATTCATTGAGATTCCTTCTTGATTTCTATCATTGGCTTTATTTCCATGGAAACTGGATCTGGGAAGAAATAGAGGAAAAGAAATTTTAAAGTTTTTCTTCTTTATATACACTCACCTATAATTTTTTAAGGAGGGTTGCAAAATGCAAAGATAAACAAAAGATAGCTATTTTTAAGACTAATGTTTTACTTCACATGCTTGTATTCACAGCTACCAGTAAGAGGGAAGAGAAGAGTAGAATGAAAAAGAAAATGTACCAGGTTAGCCTCTTTACCACATGTGATTAGTCTTTTGATGTGTTTTCATTTCACAAGACATTAAATAGGACCATGTTCATTTTCTTTTCATCTAATTTTCTTGATTTTTTGTACATTTATTTCTCCCCAGCAATATCACCTCTAACACTTCAAAAGACAGTATTCTCAAAATAGTTCTTGAAAACATATTTTTAAACAAATACAAAAATCCCAATAAATGTGTAAAAATTTGTTGGTCAGGCATATAATACACCATGATATTCACAAATTTCATGGGAATGTGCAGTAGAAAATTTTGGAGAAATTATAATATTGCATAAATACATAAACTGGGAGAAGATGATGTTACTCAAGAAGTGAGAATTCTAAATGGAGTCATATAAAATAAAAGAATTCAAACAGAGATAACATTTATTTATTAATTTAACATATGTTTATGAAGCAGGTAACATGTTCTGAGTAAGCTGCAAAATGTTAGTAATACAGTTAATCTTTATTCACAGAAAAAAAAAAAAATGAAAATCCCTTTCTTATGGAGCTTATAGTCCAAGAGGGAAGAAAGACAACAAATAAGAATTTATTCTTATGCTATTTATTCCAGCAATAAACAGCAAAAAAAAAAATTGTTAAATAATAAAAAATGCCAAGAGTGGGGCAATTAAAAATTTAATGCAGTGGAGAGAAGAAAATATCATCAGAGGAGAGGGAACTTTAGAGGAGATAGCTAAGAAATATTTCACAGAGAAGAGGATTGCTGAGAAAAGACTAAGAAATGGAGACGGAGGAAGAGTTTCCAAGCAGACAGCACTATATGCTCAATGCCCCTGATGTAGCTGACATGTTCAAGGAAGAATGTGGCTCTAGTGAGACACTGTGGAGAGCAGAGGGAGGAAAACGGGAGATGGATCTTAAAATTAACTCACAACTGCATCATGTTGAAACATTTAGGTGCAAGTAGGCACCCATCTCTCCCTCTGTTCCTTTTTTTCTGAATAATATGGATAGTGTGCTTTGAATATGGCAGTGGCATGATCTAAACTAGGCGTTACATGGATCACAGTGACTATATGTTTGGAATAGACTATCAGTTCAGTTCAGTCACTCAGTCATGTCCGACTCTTTGGACTGCAGCATGCCAGGTCCATCACCAACTTCCAGAGCTTGTTCAAACTCATGTCCATCGAGTCAGTGATGCCATCCAACCATCTCATCCTCTGTCGTCCCCTTCTCCTCCTGCCTTCAATCTTTCCCAGCATCAGGGTCTTTTCCAGTGAGTCAGTTCTTCACATCAGGTGGCCAAAGGATGGGAGCATCAGTTTCAGCATCAGTCGTTCCAACGAATATTCAGGACTGATTTCCTTTAGGATTGACTGGTTTGATCTCCTTACAGAGCAAGGGACACTCAAGAGTCTTATCCAAACCACAGTTCAAAAGCATCAATTCTTCAGTGCTCAGCTTTCTTTATGGTCCAACTCTCACATCCATACATGACTACTGGAAAACTCACAGCTTTGACTAGATGGAAATTTGTTGGCAAAGTAATGTCTCTGCTTTTTAATATTCTGTCTAGGTTGGTCATAGCTTTTCTTCCAAGGAGCAAGAGTCTTTTAATTTCATGGCTGCAGTCACCATCTGCAGTGATTTTGAAGTGAAGTGAAGTGAAGTGAAGCCGCTCAGTTGTGTCCAACTCTTTGCGACCCCATGGACTGTAGCCTACCAGGCTCCTCCCTCCATGAGATTCTCCAGGCAAGAGTACTGGAGTGGGTTGCCATTTCCTTCTCCAACAGTGATTTTGGAGCCCAAAAATTATAAAGTCTGTCAATGTTTCCATTGTTTCCCCATCTATTTGTCATGAAGTGATGGGATTGGATGCCATGATCTTAGCTTTCTGAACATTGAATTTTAAGGCATTTTTTTCACTCTCCTCTTTCACTTTCATCAAGAGGCTCTTTAGTTCTTCACTTTCTGCCATAAGGGTGGTGTCATCTGCATATCTGAGGTTATTGATACTTCTCTTGGCAATGTTGATTCCCACTTGTGCTTCATCCAGCCAGGCATGTCTTATGAAGTACTCTACATGTAAGTTAAATAAGCAGGGTGACAACATACAGCCTTAATGTACTGCTTTCCCAATTTGGAACAAGTTTGTTGTTCCATACTCAGTTCTAACTGCTGCTTTGACCTGCATACAGGTGTCTCAGGAGACAGGTAAGGTGCTCTGGTATTCCCATCTCTTGAAGACCTTTACACAGCTTGTTTTGAACCACACAGTCAAAGGCTTTGGTGTAGTCAATAAAGCAGAAATAAATGGCTTTCTGGAACTCTCTTGCTTTTCCGATGGTCCAACGGATGTTGGCAATTTGATTTCTGGTTCCTCTGCCTTTTCTAAATCCATCTTGAAGATCTTAAATTTCTCAGTTCACGTACTGTTGCCTATAAAGAGCAAGAAAATCAGTTCCTATGTTTAGGATGTAATAGGAAGCTATTACATCTCATAATATCAGATTGATTTTCACCTCATTTATAGCCTTTCCTGGCCCCCTTTGTGGCTATCAGTGTAACTCTGAGAAAAATCCTCTGGGCAAAATTTCCTTATTTATTAGATAAATATATTGAATCAGACACTAATGACTGCCAACTCGCATAATTTATAATTGCATGAGTCTGAAGAAATTTTTTAATTATTATTTTTTTCTTCTTTTAAATACTCAGGCTGAAGGTGTCCAGGGGCCAAAGGAGGTTTGAAGACTGATGTATTAATTTATATGAGGCATGAAGATAAGGACTTCCCAGGTGGCTCTGCTGCTGCTGCTAAGTCACTTCAGTCGTGTCCGACTCTGTGCAACCCCAGAGACGGCAGCCCACCAGGCTCCCCTGTGCCTGGGATTCTCCAGGCAAGAACACTGGAGTGGGTTGCCATTTCCTTCTCCAATGCATGAAAATGAAAAGTGAAAGTGAAGTCACTCAGTCATGTCTGACTCTTAGCGACCCCATGGACTGCAGCCCACCAGACTCCTCTGTCCATAGGATTTTCCAGGCAAGAGTACTGGAGTAGGGTGCCATCGCCTTCTCCGCCCAGGTGGCGCTAGTGGTAAAGAATATGCCTGCCAATGCAGGAGACAATAAGAGATGTGGATTTAATCCCTAGGTCAGGAAGATCTCCTGGGGTAGGAAATGGCAACCCACTCCAGCATTCTTGCCTGGAAAATTCCATGGACAGAGAACTCTGGTGGGCTACAGTCACTCCACGAGGTTGCAAAGAGTCAAACACGACTGACCACACACACATTGCCTGAAGATTTGAACTAGAGAAGTACCAGGAGAAGAGATGAGAAGTGTTTGAATTCTTGGTACATTTCAAACGCAGAACCAGCATTGACAGCCGATTAATCAGGTGTGGGGTACAAGATAAACAGCACCTAGGAATGATACCAAGATATTCTCCTGAGCAGGAAGAAGAGCAAATCACCATCAACTGAGATTTAAAAAAAGAGAGAACTGCTAAAGAATCTTGATGGCAGGATTAAGACTAGGCACTGTTTTAGATATTTTCATTTTGGGACACCCTTTAGATAGCTATGTGGAAATTTTGATAATCTTAAATCTGTAAAGCAAGTCATGTTACAATATAAAATCAGTAACATCACAAACTGTAGACATCTTTTCTAATGTTTTCATGTTTTAATGGGCCCAAATACTCTAAAATATAGTTCAGAGGATAAGACTTGATTGAAGATATAAGTTGCAAATCATTACAAAACAGGTTTTATTTTTAAAAATGAGACTAGGTGAGATCACCTTGCTATATGAAGTGAAGGTATACAAAGAACAGAAAGGACTCAAGGATTAAGCCCTGGGCACAGGAAGAGTAGATATTTAAAGAGTTTGAAAGACAAAATTAATCAGATGCCTCAAAAATTACTTTATTTGTTCCCTGATTACTTCTACATATATTTTTCAAACTTAAAAAATCAAGACAAAGAATGCTGATTAAAATGGAATACAGTATTCAATTGCTATTTTTATACTCAGATATTATGTGTAGAACATATGTGAATACTTTTTGTACTTCTTTTTAATTGTTTTATATATTTATAGTATTGATAGAGCCATGATTTTCCATTGACTTTTGATTTGTTGTTGTTGTTTAGTTACTAAGTCATGTCCAGCTCTTTTGTGATCCCATGGACTGTATAGCCCACCAGGTTGTTCTGTCCATGGGATTTTCTTTCAATATTGACTAAAAAAGGACATAGAAACTACCAGCATTGTGATGAAACTTAAACTAAATTTAAACTAAAATTTCTCATAGTTTGAAACCTATGAAATAAAATTATCATTGCAACAGTAAGCTTTTCTATTTCTTGGAGAAAGTGATGACACTTTAAAAAATACTTTATAGCATTCTGGAAAATACCTCCTTGGACATTTAAGATTGTCTTGTCTTCTTAACCTTTCATGGTCCTCAGTATTGAGAGATGGAAAGATCCAACATTTATTCTACATAGACTATTTAGCGAGTTCTTGTACAGATGTGATATCATATGTTGCAACAACTAACTTATGTCTTGGTTTTACTTTCCACTTACAGATGACAGCAATGAGAGTAAAGGGAATGAAACATACAGAAGTCACATATCCAATTTGTGCCGAGCAGATTTGAGCTTAGATGTGTCATATTTTATGTGAGCTCCACTCTGCCTTTGTTACCCTAAGTGTGATCCACCAACCAGAAGCATTGGCATCACCAAACAGCATGGGAGAAATGCACAATCTTGGGTATTATCTGAAAACTACTGTATCAGAATTTGCATTTTAACAAGTTCTCGAGGTGATTTACATGCATATTAAAATTTAAAAAGCACTGCACTATGCCTCACGGCCTCTTATGCAATCAACAGTGCTTGTTGTATTTCAAGTTCCTATACTGGGCATGGTTGAGATCTCCTGAAATTCACAGCACACTCCAAAATCAAGCTGCAAAATTCACCAGAAGACCTGATTATGGTTATTAAGTACATACATATATAGCCACATAAACACAAACACAGACATACACACAGATAGGCAAGTCTAATGGGAAAAGAAAAACAAAGAAAGGAACAGACAGAGAGACTGACAGAAATAGGCAGAAAGACCTTACTGGAATGTATAATAGAAATGTGGGTAACAACATAGGAAAATTGATTTAATGATTTTTGCAAAATTAAGATATGCAATTCATTGTAACAGTAGAGCAACCTGCAAATCATTTTCTAACATTCTTCCCTTATGCACGAAATGTGAGAACTATGTGCCATGAGAAGTGAAAATACAATAAACTGTGGGTGTAGATGCTTCTTTTCCCAATTACTGGTTGCCAGGCTATTTGTTATTAAAACTCCAAAAATATTGAAAGACTTCAGGCATCATTTACTCTGCATCTGGAAAGTCTTCAGTAGTTTACTACTACTTCAAAGTAGTAAACTTATTTGTCACTTCAAAGTCATTGCTCTCTGCTGTTTGCAGTTTTTTAACAAAGCAATAAACTTTGCAGAAATGTTGAGAAAAGTTTCCATGCAGGATGTAGGAAGCATTAAGTTAGGCCCTATCAATGTGTTTGGTATGACCAGTACGTTCCCTTGATACTTGTATCAGGCAAGTTTGACATTGGAGTACAAAGTGAAGCAGGGCAAAGGCTAACAGAGTTTTGCCAAGAGAATTGCCAAAGAATTGATGCTTTTGAACTGTGATGTTGAAGAAGACTCTTGAGAGTCCCTTGGACTGCAAGGAGATCCAATCAGTCAATCCTAAAGGAAATCAGTCCTGAATATTCATTGGAAGGACTGATGCTGAAGCTAAAACTCCAATACTTTGGCCACCTGATGTGAAGAATTGACTCATTAGAAAAGACCCTGAAGCTGGAAAAGATTGAAGGCAGAAGAAGGGGATAACAGAGGATGAGATGGTTGGATGGCACCACTGACTTGATGGGCATGAGTTTGAGCAAGTTCTGGGAGTTGGTGATGGACAGGGAGTTCTGGCATGCTGCAGTACATAGGGTCACAAAGAGTTGGAAACGACTGAGTGACTGAACTGACTCAGCTGGATACGACTGAGCAACTTGTACCTGAAGACTACTTTTTTCTTTTTTTAATTGATGGATGGTTAATTTGCAATGTTGTATCAGTTTCAGGTATACAGCAAAGTAATTCAGTTATACACGTTTATGTGCTTATTCTATTTCATTATAGGTTACTACAAGAGGCTGAGTATGGTGTATTGTGCTATGTGGTAGGTTCTTTTTGGTTATCTATTTTATAGAGTGTTTCAATCCCAGAAACAACTGGAGACTGGCACTTTGCAGTAAGTTTTCTGCTGCAGATTTTCTTGTTCCTTGAGTTCCCTTTTATTTCCTCCTTTTCTAATTCTAAATTATCTTATTTTATAACTTGAGATTTTTAAAAGCTAGTTTTATGTAGCATTTTTGGAAAATATTCAAACATGCAGGTTCATAATCCTGACATGCTGTAGATGCTGCTGTATGGATTGCCAGCCACTGAGAATGAAACCCCTGTCAACAAGCTCCTCCTTAAGATTACGTTCCTGCAGGGTGGTTGGTAGAAGTTAAGCTGACACTCAGATGCTATAACTGAAACTGACCAGGGTATTGGGCATTGGTAGTCAAGGGGACCACTGAGAGAAAAAAAAAAAAAAAAATCTTCCTTTATTTTGTTTTCTGTCTGCTATAACATGTTGATTGTCCTATGGAATCAACCTTCCCTGTTCTACCTGTGTAACTCTGAGCAAGTTAGTTGAATTTCCTGTGGCTTGGTTTCTTCATCATTCAATGGAAATTCTTTTAAAAATATACATATGTATAATACATTGTTAAGAGGATAAAAAGAAGCAACAAAGCTTTTTAAAGTGCTTGGTAGGTACACAATAAAGTTAATTACAATGAGTCTGTTCTTTCAATAGAACATTTTCTTGATAGTATTTCTCCATGTATAACTCAACAGTCTTTACAGGTAAGATTTTTAATGGCTGTATAAAAATCTACAGTTTGATTACACCATAATTTACATACCCATTCCCTGAGTTCACTGGATATCCAAGGAGTGTCTAGTTTTTTAACCATTGTAAATTAACTCTGGCTAGAACTCTTGCACATAAATCTGTGTTCAAATGTCTTATTACTTACCTAGAAAAAGTCCCTATTCTTTGAAGAAGACAAACATTAAAAGCATTGTTCTTAAATGGTTCTGATACATTCATCTACCGGCTATGTAAGAGTGTACCTCTCACTGTTATGTCTCTAAAATTCATCTGGACCTTAAATCCATGGATATTGACCAGTAGCCGACAAATGCCTTAGGTTTTCAAGGGCCACCCATCAAAGAGAATATGGAAGATTTTGGCTTTTATAATATAACTCTAAACAGGATTAATTTAAAACATAAAAAATTACTTTAAGCCAAGTTAGGGGTAAATTCAGCAAGCCTCTTCCATTCTTCTTTTTCCTGAGAACTTTCTGTTATATCTCATGCCATCTGTCTTTTTGTTTTAGAATTTTCTACCTATAAAATATAAATGCAAGAATCTGGACATCCAGAGAAATTACTTTCACATTAACATATCAATTATTTATTTAAATTTTTTAAATGTAGTGGTTAAAATAATGTATCTTTTAAAATGTACCTTTTTAGATTACTGGTGCAGTAGGAATTGTTAATGTCCTTTTGTGTTAGTTTTCTATTGCTGCTGTAACAAACAATCACAAATTTAGTGGCATAAAACAGTAGACATTTATTCCCTCACAGTTCTGGAAGCCAGAAGTCTGAAACTAGTTTCAATGTACCAAGATCATGGTATCTGCAGGGCTACAGACCCCACGGACTGTAGTCTGCTTAGGCTTTTCTGTCCATGGAATTTTCCAGGCTGGAGTGGGTAGCCATGCCCCTCTCCAGGGGAATCTTCCCAACCCAGGGATTGAATCTCCTGCATTGCAGGCAGATTCTTTACTGTCTGAGCCACTGGGAAAGCCCATAATCCCTCCAGAGAGCCCCTATTTCCACAGTGTCCTTCCTGTGCCCTCTACTGAGAAAGGTTACTATGGTGCGCACATTAAAACATAAATGCTTAAAGGAACTCTATTATCACAGCATATATTGAAAGGAACATTTGCAGCAGAGAGGCAATAAATTTGGAGCTGGAACAACGCAGTGAAATGAATCAGCATAAATAAATTCCCAAGAGCCTGAATTTTGCTGCACATCAGGTGTGTCAATTTGGTTCCTGATCTTTAGGAGCTCAAAGTCTAGGGTAAGAGAGCGCCAAAAAGACAAATAAATCTTATAATTAAAATTGTACTATGGAATAGACTAAAAATATACATATTTTTCTCTGTAAGAGAATAGAGGTGTCCCTATTCCAGATGGAAAAAGAAATAAGCCTTTCTTTCATGGAACTGGTAACATTGAAAATAAAAAGGAAAGGCACTTTAAGAAGTAGAAAATGGCCAGCAGTGTCTAATCTGCTGGAAATAAAATAGCAAAATGAGGACTGCTTGGTGTTCATTTATTCTGGCAAGAGGCGGCAATCAGTATGAGCAAGAGCAGTTTCAGCGGGAAGAAGCTAGGCTGAAGAGTTCTTTCTCTTTACCTCCACAATCTTGTCACAGACACCCACACCCCACATCTGATGTCTGTCTTCCTCCAATCTCTCACCATTCTCCTTAGCCTTGCTGTACTTCTCACCAGACTTTAACTTCAATGAAATGGATTTTGACTTTTTTTTTTTTTGGTTCAGGCTGAAGGAAATACTAGAGAAGAAGCCAAGTTTTTTGCCTAAATCCAGAGAAGCTAACCTTATTTTCAAGCTTATACAATAATAAAGTTAATATTGACCTCAAAATATAATTCTAAAGTTCTCCAATACATTTCACACATATTAACATTGATCAGAGACTTGTTTCTCTGCAAAAGTGAGAAAATCACCAACTCTAAATCAAACTAAAGTTTTCAAGTCTAATTATAAATACTATTTTGTGGAATAATTTCAGTCTCTTAAATTTTTAATTTTTATTTTTGTTGTCATGCTTAACCTCTTAATAGGAAAGACAGAAGCAGTGGTTTTACAGAGTAGTAAAGTTATTTTAGTAACTTCTGTAAAATTAAATATATCTTTTAGGACTTCATAAAGGGCAAAGTTTCATTATAATATGTATTGGGGCAGTGAAAAGACAGAAGCATATTTATCCAATTTAATTATATATGCTACATTTTTGGCATTTAACTACTATCACTTGAAATGGGATGAGGAAGAAATATTCATATTTTTGTTGGCTTCAAGCCTTCACCACTACCCCACATCATAATTACTTGGATATGTGGTAACCTTTTTACTGCCCCTCAGCAAGGAACTACAATCTGATAAACAGAGGAAGCATATTCTGGTTGTCATGGATGCCAGTGCAAGGATTTGGGAAAAGAAAGTTGAGACATTTTGTGCAGAACAGTTATAGGAAATCAGCATCAGTATGGTAAATATAATCTTTCCCTCACTGAGCACTCTTAAAAATCTATCTAAAAAATGAAGATTTTTAAAAATCATTCCAAATATGCTTCTCTGCAAGTGCCTCAAGTAGTAACAAGGTATATTTTATGTAACAATTTTAGTAGTACAAATTTTCAATTATAAGAATGTCATCCTATGACTAAAACTATTATATATATTTTTTAAAAAGATGATTGTGAAACTGCACAAGTAGGCTGGAAGCAATATAAACCAAATTGTTTTTATTAAATTGTCTTTGTAGCTCATAATAATATGGCAAATTACTGGTTTATTAGATCATTTTGTTGTAGTGCACAATTCACTACTGTAATTTACCAATTTTTACTTCCCATGCTCTGGATCACTTTTAGCTTTTCAGCCTAATGGGTTTAGCTTTCAGGTAAATTGAGCTCCTAATCAAATCTCCTTCTTTATATAACAGTTTTCTCCTCAACTGACTTCATTTTTACGTCTTTTCACACTCTTCACTGACTGTTTACATTTTGTATTTGTAAGCAGAATATGACTAATAATGTCAGCAGTTATATGAGCATATTATTTTCTTTGTCTTGTCATTGGTTAAATAATAAGAAATTGCAGTTCATATTGTGCTTCTCCATGTGCAGTGGCTGAGTAGAGAAACGTATCCTAGTGCAGAATGCAGTCTTATCCAGTCAGTAGACATATATCGGGTATACCCTATGTTCCAGAATGTATTGGCTCTAAAAATTCAATAGTAGGTAAGATAGACCCAGTCTATCACTTTAATAGCACAATATACGTACTACATTGTCTTGATTTAGATTAGCTCTGCATGATTGTGCTTGAAATTCAATTTTTATTAAATATTTCAAAGTGAAAGATTTTTATGTTACCAATAGAAAATGCATATTTTCTAGAGAATAATAACATCTAAAAGATAAAAAATTAAACAAAACATACTTGAACAAAAAGAGCTTTATCATGTTTTAAGTTTTTTCTAATACTTGTGTTTTCAGGACCTAATGATGTTGGTAACATAGGGGGAAAAGATATGAAAAAAAAAACCATGCAAGAATAGAAAATAGAGAGCTGTCCAGGGAATATTATATCATTAATGTGTCAAATATATATTAAATAGTTAATACACAATATTAAATCAATATTAAAATGTTATTATGCCTCTGTACTTAACACAGTATGGTAACATGAATAGATAAGACTTTGAAATCAACCAGAGGACATATATAGAAATGAGAACATATAAAAATGTCTTATATAATATAGTTGAAATATCAAATTATTTTGTAATATAGTTGAAACATCAAAACTTTGGAGCAAATGTAAAAATGCAATAAAATATGTTGAGACAACTGAGGAAAAAGTGACTGAAGCAAGAAAGAACACACAAAAAATGTGCTCAATAAACAAGTGCAGAAGAAAAGCTAAACCCAGATAAAGAAGAATGAAGCAAAAATATGCCCAGAAGACCTTATGAATCAAGAGTCACAAAACTTGAGAAAAACGGACTCTAGAGGAAACAAATTCCCTCCAGAAAGTTGTATTTTTAAAGTTCCCTGTGTTATTATTTCTCTTAATGACATAAGAAAAGTCCAAGTGTTTCTGTTCCTGAAGCTAATTAAATGACAAATGCAGTTCCTCTCTACAGATATATATGTGTGTATGTTGAGACAACTGGAAAACCATTTGTAAAAAGGTAATGACGTTGATTGAAAAAAAAATAGTTTAATTAAGAACTAGAGCAACTAGGCATACTTTCAACCTTCAGTATCTTGTGCTAGAGTTAGGAAGTGCCCCCCAAATCATAAAAACAAGTCTACATGACATAAAAATCAAAGTCAGATGAAAAGTATTCGCACAGCCAAATCTGAGACAGCTGATAATCAATATAAATAAAGACGGTAATGGATTATAATCCAATAAAATAGGATTCCATCAATCCATACACATATCAAAGACATGCGTGTGCATACATGTGAATCCATACAAACACATACATACACACAGGAGAAGGGAAATCTCACCCTAACAGAGGCATGTCAAGTAAAAAGTGCAAATGGCATTTAAAAATTACTAGTTTCAACACTATGGTAATAGATGATCAGGTGAGAATCACCAATAGATCTTAAAACTGTTATATGAAAGTTTGCATGCACTGATTCTAAGTATCTCTCCACAGATTTAAGTATTAATTGCAGACAAAAAAGGAATAACTGAGATGAGCACACTCCAAGGTGAACTATGGCCTTTGAGTGATTATGATATGTCAATGTAGGGTCATCTTTTTTAAAAAATGTACAGTTTTGGTGAGGGATGTTGATAATGGGGAGGCCAAGCATGTGTAAGAGGTGAGGGTACATGGGACATCTCTATCTCACTCTCCATTTTGTTGTAAACCTGAAGCTACTAAAACTGCTCAAATATTATAAGGGCTTAAAAAATGTGATAAGAATTCTATCAAGAATCCATTGCCACGCTTTATTTATTTTATTTGACTGTGCAAGGTGATGCTATTGTAATGTTCTGCCGCCTTGTATGGCTCCCTCTATAGCTGTGGACTGTGGCTTTGTAGAAGCATTACATTCCCTCCACGGGTCACATTTGTATGCTTTGTATTTAGCATCCGGTGTCTGATGAACTTGGGATGCTTATCAGTCTAAAGGTCCTTACAGGTAGGAGCAGATCCTGAGAAGGATATACAGTCCTCTTGAAGGCAACCATCTCTGGGGAGGATGTTCGAATTTCCTCAGGTAAGGGAAGTTGAACTCCTTAAGGTGACTATTTCTGATAATCTCTCGGATTTATGGGTCTTCGTTCCAGTTTTCGGGACCCTCCTTCTCCTCAGTGGGTACCTTTGCTTTAACACGTGGGACCCTGAGCTATTGTGAATCCAATTTCATTGTGATTCAAACACTCACAGGTTTAGATGTTGAGTTCAGTATCATCAATTTCAGCCCTGTGGCTGCAAGAGATGGTATGAATATCAGCTTTTCCTTTTTCACTCAGGCCTTCAGGTGAGATTTCACAATTCTAAACTCAGTATTTTCTACTCCAAGTTTTTAAGACACTTAGAAACAACTGACCAGCTGCAATTATTTTTAAAATTTTTTTTTCAGTAAAAACCTCTTGGCCAGCAATTACTTATTATTCAAAGTATTGCCATCTATAGGTAATTTTACAGGTATCTATAATATGTGACTTAATGAACACTGTTGCAGATCCATGCTGTAGAATACCAGCATCCCCTTTTCCACTATCAAAGAGTCATTCATGCCTTTAAATCAAATAAGATCAGAGAATCATGGCTGATAGCCCAGATCTAAATCAATGAGTCCTTCCTTAAGGTTCTGTACCCCTAGAACTATTTCTGGGATTAGTTTCTGTTTGAAATTTAGATCAAGGAGACAAAATCACTGTGAGTCATATAGTCTTGAGACTACCACTTTAGTAAAACATTAAGTACATTTGTTAGAAGGTCATCAAAAATTATTAAGATCTATGATATTGCACACTGGGAAATATAGTAGTTAATATTTTATACTTGCTATATCTTCTATTCACATATAAAGTTCTTTGTATGTGAAAACTTCAATTTCAACATAAATCATTTTTAAAACAAGTTTTAAAATTTAAAATCTCAGATAAAAATTATGACATGATATATTATCACTTATATGGTATTATAAAATAGTTGTTTTAGACATCAAGTATGATTTTAGAATTTTGCAAGTTTTATCACAAATTTGTTTTCTAAATTAATATCATATCTTAGTATACTCAGAATGTATTGTATTCATATCACATCATACACTTTGTGAGGATTTTTTGGTCTCTCTACAGCAAGAATATTTTTAAAAAGGTAAATAATTACATGGGTTGTATTTTTTAGCTAATCTGACTGATGTAATAATTATGTATTTTCTTATGAGAAGTTAAAATCTCTTCTTTTAAAAAGATAACAAATGGTGGTGCATAGTACTTTAATAATAAGATTTCCTCAAAGGATAAGGCAGAAAATGAGTTATGGGGATTGATGCAGGACTTTCAATTTTACGTAAAAACATCTTTGTGTATTATGTAAACAATTATAGCAAGTATGAAATATATCTGGGATAGGGATGCATATGAGGAAAGAAAGGTATAAGAAATCAGAAATGTTCAATGAAGCTTTTAAAAAGTCCGTGTCAATTCATTTGACATTGAATTTCTTTGAAGAAGTGAAGTGAAGTGAAGTCATTCAGTCATGTTCGACTCTTTATGACTCCATGGACTGTAGCCTTCAAAGATCCTCTGTCCATAGAATTTTCCAGGTATGAGTACTAGAATGGGTTGCCATTTCCTTCTCCAGGGGATCTTCCTGAGCCAGGGATTGAACCTTCATTGCAGGCAGACGCTTCACCATCTGAGCCACCAGGGACGACCTGAATTTCTTTATGTTTTGATTCGATTTCCTAATTATGACAGTTGTTTTCACTAGAAAACTCATAGATTCCTTTATAATTCCCCTTGTGTCTTAGGACGCAAACGTGAATTTTAAAAAGTAATTACGAAATTGAGCTAATCTTTTCTGCGCTGAAAGCTGTGACTAGCAATTAACTCTTTGCGTTCCTCTGGCCAAATCAGCATGGTCTATTAGCATAGAAAACCGACATTCATTAAAATGTGCTTGGATTAAATCCACAAGTTTAGCGCCTAGGTAGAGAAAAAGAAATGTAAAAGGCAAAATGGCTGCCTGAAGAGGCCTTACAAACAGGTGAGAAAACAGATGCTAAAGGCAAAGGAGAAAAGGAAAGATATACCAATTGTAATGCAAAGTTCCAAAGGTTAGCAATAGTTCCAAAGAAAACCTTCCTCCTAAGTGAACAATGCAAAGAAATAGAGGATAACAATAGAATGGGAAGGACTAGAGATGTCTTCAAGAAAATTAGAGATACCAAAGTGTCACAGAGTCGGACATGATTGAGCAACTGAACTGAACTGAAGGGAACATTTCATGCAAAGGACAGAAATGGTTATGTACCTAACAGAAACAGAAGACACTAAGATGAGGTGGCAAGAATACATAGAAGAACTGTACAAAAAAGATCTTCATGACCCAGATAACCATGATGGTGTGATCCCTCGATAGTATGATCACTCACCTAAAGCCAGACATCCTGGAATGAGAATCAAGAGGGCCTTAGGAAGCATCACTACAAACAAAGCTAGTGGAAGTGACGGAATTCCAGTGGAGCTATTTCAAATCCTAAAAGATGGTGGATGAAACTGGAGCCGATTATACAGAGTGAAGTAAGCCAGAAAGAAAAACACCAGTACAGTATACTAACGCATATATATGGAATTTAGAAAAATGGTAACGATAACCCTGTATGTGAGACAGCAAAAGAGACACAGATGTATAGAACAGTCTTTTAGACTCTGTGGGAGAGGGAGGGGGTGGGATGATTTGAGAGAATGGCATTGAAACATGTATAATATCATATAAGGAACAAATCGCCAGTCTAGGTTCAATGCAGGGTGCAGGATGCTTGGGGCTGGTGCACTGGGATGACCTGGAGGGATGGTGTGGGGGGCAGGGAGGTGGAAGGGGGTTCGGGATGGGGAACATGTGTACACCCATGGTGGATTCATGCTGATGTGTGGCAAAACCAATACAATATTGTAAAGTAAAAAAATAAAAATAAATAAAAGATGGTGCTGTGAAAGTGTTGCACTCAATATGCTAGCAAATTTGGAAAACTCAGCAGTGGACTGGAAAAGATCAGTTTTCATTCCAATCCCAAAGAACTGCAACTTCAAAGAATGTTCAGACTACCGTATAATTGCACTCATTTCACATGCTAGCAAAGTAATGTTCAAAATTCTCCAAACCATTCTTCAACAGTATGTGAACCGAGAACTTCCAGATGTTCAAGCTGGATTTAAAATGGCAGAGGAAGCAGAGACCAAATTTGCCAACATCTGTTAGATCATAGAAAAAGCAAGAGAATTTCAGAAAAACATCGATTTCTGCTCCATTGACTATGCCAAAGCCTTTAACTGTGTAAATCACAACAAACTGTGGAAAAGTCTTCAAGAGATGGGAATACCAGACCATCTAACCTGCTTCCTTGGAATCCTATATCCAGGTAAGAAGCAGCAGTTAGAACCAGACATGGAACAATGGACTGGTTCCAAATTGGAAAAGGAGACATCAAGGCTGTATATTGTCACCCTGCTTATTTAACTTCTATGCAGAGAACATCATGGGAAACACTTGGCTAGAGGAAGCACAAGCTGGAATCAAGATTGCTGGGAGAAATATCAATAACCTCAGATATGCAGATAACACTATCCTTATGGCAGAAAGTGAAGAGGAACTAAAGACCCTCTTGATGAAAGTGAAAGAGGAGAGTGAAAAAAGTTGTCTTAAAAGTTGTGTGGCATCTGGTCTCATCACTTCATGCCAAATAGATAGGAAAACAATGGAAACAGTGACAGACTTTATTTTCTTGGACTCCAAAATCACTGCATATGCGACTGCAGCCATGAAATAAAAAGATGCTTGCTATTTTAAAGCAAAGTTATGATCAACCTAGACAGCATATTAAAAGGCAGAGACATTGCCAACAAATTTCTGTATAGTCAAAGCTATGGTCTTTCCAGTAGTCACGTATGGATGTGAGAGTTGGACCATAAAGAAGGCTGAGCACTGAAGAATTGATGCTTTTGAACTGTGTTGTTGAAGACTCTTGAGAATCTCTTAGATTGCAAGGAGATCAAACCAGTCAATTCAAAGGAAATCAATCCTTAATATTCACTAAAAGGACTGAAGCTGAACTACTGAAGCTCTAATACTTTGACCACCTGATGTGAAGATCTGATTCATTGGAAAAGACCCTGATACTGGGAAAAATTGAAGGCAGGCAGAGAAGGGGGGGCCAGAGGATGAGATGGTTGGGTGGCATAACTGACTTAATGGGTATGAGTTTGAGCAAACTTTGGGAGATTTGAAGGACAAAAAAGCCTGGCATGCTGCAGTCCACGGGGTCGCAAAGAGTAGGACACAACAGAGTAACTGAACAATAGAGGTAAATTGATTTCTCATCCTGCTTCTGTGGCATATAACTAAGTAAGTATGAGTTTGCTGGAGGTTAACAAGTTGTGTTAATCTCATTATTTTGATTCTGATCTCCTAGAGGCTTCCCTGGCGGCTCAGAGGTTAAAGCGTCTCCTCCAATGCGAGAGACCCGGGTTCGATCCCTGGGTTGGGAAGATCCTCTGGAGAAGGAAATGGCAATCCACTCCAGTATTCTTGCCTGGAGAATCCCATGGACTGAGAAGCCTAATAGGTTACAGTCCACAGGATCGCAAAGAGTCGGACACGACTGAGCGACTTCACCACCACCACCAGAGATTCTTGGATGCTCTTGGGTTCAGGGCAGAGTGCTGAATGTGAAGATGCTTGCAACAGTGCTTGTTACAGCTAGAATATCTGCCCTATTAAAGGCCACAGTTGGGAGAAGTATCCTGCTCTAGAATGTCTTTAGAGACTTATTTCACTACTGAATCCATCTGAGTGGAGTTCAGTCGCTCAGTCGTGTCCGACTCTTTGCGACCCCATGAATCGCAGTACGCCAGGCCTCCCTGTCCATCACCAACTCCCGGAGTTCACTCAGACTCACGTCCATTGAGTCCATGATGCCATCCAGCCATCTCATCCTCGGTCGTCCCCTTCTCCTCCTGCCCCCAATCCCTCCCAGCATCAGGGTCTTTTCCAATGAGTCAACTCTTCGCATAAGGTGGCCAAAGTACTGGAGCTTCAGTTTTAGCATCATTCCTTCCAAAGAAATCCCAGGGTTGATCTCCTTCAGAATGGACTGGTTGGATCTCC
>SJXQ01007574.1:121632-161032 GCA_006408695.1 Aepyceros melampus | reverse complement strand
CAGGGGCGCACCCCTCCCAGGGCCCCACCCCTGACCTCGGTGTCCTTCCAGGAGGAGACGCGAAGGAAGCCCAAGATGTCCATTGTGGCATCTGCACAACCTGGCGGCGAGCCCCTGTGCACCGTGGACGTGTGAGGGTGGCCGGCGAGGGCTGCCAGTGCACTGGGGACTTCCCCGCGCACCCTGCTGCCCAGGTCTCTGGCCCACACCCCCGCCGCACGCCCGACGGCAGGCCACGCAGCTCTCCTGGAGGCCACCTGCAGTCTGGGCGGCTGCGTCCCGGCCTCCACCCACCGAGGTCGTTGGGAGGCTCTGGTCGTGTGGATGGGCCCTGGAGGCTTTGATGGACTTTGTGTGTGACGCGCACCGACCTGAAGTGACAGCTGATGGCGTGGAAAGCCAAGGCCGCGCACCCCTGGCTCCCACAGGCACGGAGGGGCCCAGCCAGAGGCGCAGGCCGGCACCCCTTCCCTTCCAGCCTCCGGGGCTTCCCTTTTTTCTGGAAGAGTTAACAGTAGGAAGGACTATTTAAAATGAACAGGATTTAGTATCACAGCTATTTTTCAGAGGTTGCAGGCAAACCACCACGGTGATCATTGTTCACCCAGAGAGGCGCTGCCCTGCCTGCTTGCTGGCCTGGCGTCCGTTCTTAGTGCCCTGAACACGCCTTCGTAGATAGAGGCTTCTCACCTTTGCTGGCCTCTGGTAATTTTTTACTAAGTTTTTGCACAGTCCAGTCTGTCAACCCATCAATTTTTAAAGCTTTTATGATATTTTAGCGTTTGGAAAGAAGCTTTTACAGTGAGGGTAGAAGATAGGTGTGGAATCACATAGCGGATGTGACCAGTTGATGCATTTTAGCTCGTGGACTTAAAAAGAGGAACTGAAGATGCTCATGCTGGCGGGGGTGGCTCTTGCCTTTACCTGCGGCTGTGCAATGTGACCAGGTGGTCCTGGGGACGGGGTGGGTCTGTCCCGCCCTCAGCCGTGGAGCCTTCAGAATGCTCCCCCACGTGACTGAGTCAGCCCCTGCGGACTTTTGTAAAACAATCCACGAATCAAGGCGCTGTAATTATACGCTTCCTTCTGTCCTGTCCCGTCTATGGTGGTGAATAATAGCTTGACTGTTTGCCCTTAAAACAGCCAGTGTGCCACCTTGACCCAATGCCTCATGCAGACTGGAGGTGGTGACCTCACTGCAGTCCAGCCTCCCTCTGTCCCCTTCCCTGGGCGTGGGCACGGCTTTGCTGCAGGGGCAGCTAGGCCAGGGCCAGAGGCATGAGCCTCGACGGGCAGGAAGCAGAGCTGTCCCAAGGGAATAGCCTGTCTTCCAGTCCTACAGCTGCGGGTCTTCCATAGGCTATAGCCTCCCAGAGGGCAGGGGTCCCCAGCTGCCCTCCACCAGGAGGGGCCTCCCCTGGGGCAGAGACGGGTGGGGGGTTGGCACCGTGCCCTACGTGCCCCACAGGGTGTGGCAGGCCCCCAGGCCCTGCCCTTCTGAGCAGCGCAGGCTCTGTTGGGACTCGGGGTGCTGGGAGACCCATTCCTAGTTCTGAGGTGCCTTCTGGGGGGCCCTGCCCCCCAGGTTCACATCACAAACACTGGCAGTTCAGCACTTGTTTATTCCGGCCCTTGTGGCCCATTTGGGGGTGAGGGATGGGCTCGATGGCTTCTGTGGCTGCTGCCTGGCCGTCTCCGGGCAGGCCTTGAGGACCCAGGCTCTGCCTGTGGCGGTCCAGGTGTTGTTCCAGAAGGGCTGGTTTCCGTGGCCCCTAAGAAGTGGGGGAGACCCTGGCTTCTGGTGGGGTGTGGACCAGAGACTTGGGCTCCAGGGCCACTGCACCATTCAGAACAACAACCTTTAAATTAGCAGGTCTTCCCTCTGTCTTGTGGATTAAAAGATTAGAAAATGTAAGAAGGGATTACCCAGGCACAGCTGAAAATATCACAAGCCTCCATTCTTACTATACCATGGATAATAACAACAATAAAATCAGTCAATTCCCCGATTCGGTTGTTTATTTCAAGGCTTCAACCACTTACCTTGATGGCTCCAACCACCGCCGTCGTCAGGGCTGAATTGTAATAGCTGCACAAAACTGTGGAGTACATCAACAGAAACCTGGGACAAGGAAGCAAACACCTGAGTGAAGAGTCAGCAAGCATTTAAACGCAGCTGCTTTAAACAAATGACAAAGAAAAACATACTATGAAGATTTTAAAACCTACATTTCAAAACATCTCCTTATTAACTTCAACTTTTTACAGGAAGATGGTCTAGTCGTGCATTAGCCAAACTTTCTACCTTAGGTGTCCTTTTCATCTTATCTGTGCATTTCCCGTCCGTGTTTCCACAAAAAGGGCATAACGACAATAAGAATTTTTAAATGATCTGAACTCTTTCACTTAACAGCTATGTTACAACAATGGTTTTCAATCCTCTGTGGATCAGAATCGCTTGATGCACTTTTAACACCATGATGCCTGACAGACAGGCTCCTTCATCTGGTTTGAGGTGGGGCCCCAGACATGTGCCGTATCAAACATCTGTGGATGATTCTAACATGCAGCTAGTTTTGAGAAACACTGGCGTTAGCAGGGAAAGCTGCTGAACGATTGCTAGCTTTGGACTAAGAAGATTTAAATAATGGGTTTCACATGCCTATAATACTCCTGTACCCTACTACCAAAGTTAATTCAACAGGTATTCAGCATTGACCAATATATCCGACACTGGTCAACAAAATAACTACAGAATCATGACCAGGCAGCAGAGAGGAAAATATATATCACATACACAGAAAAGAACGAAGAATCCAATCAAAAGTAAAGAAATAGATTCATTTCATTCAAGTAGTAAAGAAAATTAGGTGTAACCTAAGTGGGGTGCAAAATTTCATCCAGTGGAATCAGAGGATTAAATGTTGAAAGAGGTTATCATCAAAACTGGTTAAGAATGAAACTGGAAAGATACAGAGAACATAAGATGCATTGGATTTTAAAGCTAAATCCTAGCTTGGGAACTGTACTCTAAGAAAGGGCTCAGGCCCCAGGCATTAGGGAAACTCCCCCTGGGGCAATGTACCTACCAGTTCCAGGTCTAGGTCCAAATTTCTAATTGTTAACAATAGAACCTAGATCACTAATGTGCAACACAATAACTGTTTTTGGCCTGAATATGTTCATTACCAGGGATGATAGAGAAAAAATATTAGAGATAATATACATCAAGTTTTTATACTCAGTTAAGGAATAGACTCAGTTACAAATAAATTTTGTAATCTTCAGAATAATGTATGTCTGTGTTATTAAGGTAATTACAACAATTTGACAAGTGAGAGAATCCAACATCTTGACTTTTGTTGTTTGTATCTGAAATCTGAAATCTATATTAAATTTGCAATTTTCACTTGAAAAGAATATGAAAATCTAAGTCTGTACACAGTATTCTGATGTTTAAAAGGTGATTTACCACACTGCCAAGTTTGGTTTACTAGATTTCAAAGAGTTTCTAGATTTATAAAACAACCTGGCCCATCAGCTTCTCTAAGGTCTCATAACACTTTGGAATTTCTAGAAAAAAATCAGGTAAATTACATTTGTAAATCACATTTAAGATGTTTAATTTTTTTTAATTCACTAAGTTATGAGACTGATTTACAGTAAGTTGTTTAGGAGATTTCAATCACTTAAACTTCACTTAAACCATTAACCAAATAATGAAAGTATTCTTATATTAATACAAAAGTTACTAATTTTATAAATAAAGCAAGAGTATTTATAAATTGGCTTAAGAAAATCCAAGGTTTTTTACAGTTTTAATAAATTCAACACTAATTTATAGTCCCAGGGAGCTATAAATAATCCAAAGCATGCATAATAAAAAGATTAAAAAATCAACCCGATGTTGCTTGTTGCCTGCTTTTCTGGGCCTGGGTAGTTAAGAGCACGTAAGCCACAGCATCTGCCCTGGAGGAGCTAAGAGTCTAATAAAATAACAGAAATCACAACTCCTGGGAGGGGCCCAACCCAGTTTCCAGGACACAGTAAAGCTTCCTGTAAGCTTCCTAAACTGGAGCTCAGCATTATACCCAAGACAACCATGGATGTTCTTTATGTTCTAGTTTTGCTTAAAATTTCCTAATCCAGGGTTCCAAACGTGCAATGTTTTCTTCATTCCAAATTTTAGTGAAACCACCTTGGCCAATATCCATCTACCATGAATATGGGCCACTAGGACACTCGCCCACCAGCTGGGCTGAGTGAGGGGAGGAGTCCCTGTCTCCGGCCTCCTGGGGGAATCCGAATTAGCAGCAGTTCTCCTAAGTGCCAGATGGCATCTGATACAGGAACAGCCACTTTCTGCAGACAGACAGGCTGCATTTCTTTTGTTGTTGTTGTTCAGTCGCTAAGTTCTGCCTGATTCCTTGTGACCCCATGGAGTGCAGCACGCCAGACTTCCCTGTCTTTCACTATCTCCCGAAGTTAACTCAAACTCATGTCCATTGAATCGGTGATGCCATCTAACCATCTCATCCTCTGTCACCCCCTTCTCCTCCTGCCCTCAATCTTTCCCAGTATCAGGGTCTTTTTCTAGCTTCATATCTGGTGGCCAAAGGAATAGAGCTTCAGCTTCAGTATCAGTCCTTCCAGTGAATATTCAGGGTTTATTTCCTTTAGGATTGACTGGTTTGATCTCCTTGCAGTTCAAAGGACTCTCAAGAGTCTTCTCCAGCATCACAGTTCAAAAGCATCAGTTCTTCGGCACTCAGCCTTCTTTATGGTCCAACTCTCACATCCAATATATGACTACTGGAAAAACCATAGCTTTGACAGACAGACTTTGTCATCAAAGTGATATCTCTGCTTTCTAATACATTGTCTAGGTTTGTCATAACTTTTTTTCCACAGAGCAAGCGTCTTTTAATTTCATGGCTGCAATCACCATCCACAGTGATTTTGGAGCCCAGGGAAACAAAATCTGTGTCTGTTTTCATTGTTTCCCTATCTATTTGCCATGAAGTGATGGGACCAGATGCCATGATCTTAGTTTTCTGAATGTTGAGTTTTAAGCCAGCTTTTCACTCTCCTCTTTCTTTCACCTTCATCAAGAGGCTCTTTAGTTCCTCTTCGCTTTCTGCCATTAGAGCAGTATCATCTGCATATCTGAGGTTGTTGATCTTTCTCCCGGCAGTTTGGATTCCCACTTCTGATTCATGCAGCCCAGCGTTTCTCATGATGTACTCTGCATAGAAGTTAGATGAGCAGGGTGACAATATTCAACCTTGATGTACCCCTTTCCCAATTTGGAACCAGTCTGTTGTTCCATGTCCAATTATAACTTGCTTCTTAACCTGCATACAGGTTTCTCAGGAGACAGATAAGGTGGTCTGGTATTCCCATCTCTTTAAGAGTTTTCCACAGTTTGTTGTGATCAACACAGTAAAAGTCTTTAGGATAGTCAATGAAGCAGATGTTTTTCTAGAATTCTCTTGCTTTTTCTATGACCCAACAGATGTTAGCAGAGAGAGTAACTATTATATAAAATGACTAGGCCCAAAGGAATATATTAAAAATTTCTAAGAAATAAAATAGTTTTCTATATGTGAAGGACCTATACAGTCCTCTGGCTAAGACCAAGATTCTGAACTAAAAGACCCTCCATTAACTCAGTGCAAAGGAAACCACTTTTTTTTTTAAATAAAAATATGTGAAATGCTTCATTTGTATAAGCAAGATTATATCAAGTTTACATCAGAGTTGTGATTCCAGCTTGTTACATAAGCAGGACTAATTTGAAATTTTTCTTACGATTGTATTTTAACATTTGCTATAAATCAGTCAAGTGAATTTTTATTATTTATTTTTTTCAAGATGGATTTTGACCTTTACTATCTAAGCCTCTTCTCTTGGTCTGGCCCCACTTCCATACCCTCAGCCTTGGCTATTGGTGCCCACGCAATAAGACCCAGATTCCTCTTTCTTGTCATTAAGGTGTTGTTCAGAGCAACATATCAAAAATCAGAGTAGTTAATATACCTCTCTGAGTAAAGTGCCACCTTGATATGCTCCATAAAGATGGATATGAGTTTTTTTCATCTCTGTGGATCATACCAAATATGCTTAATCTTCAAAAGAAATCAGTGAGGAAACCACTTTTAACACCAAAAATGTCAATCTTCACATGATAGTTTTGATTCTAGCATCTATGAATTAATAAAATGAAAAGACATTTAAAAGCACTGCTGAATTCTCGTAGCTTTCTGCCTGCAATTCCATACTTTTAAAATAATACTTATCATCTGTGTACATCTGAAAAATGATGGCACAGATACAAGATACATTTATTCAGACAACAGATACCAGCTGGTGTTTATAGGGCCCCGAGGGATGGAGGTGCTCATGTGGAAACCCCTGGACCAGAACCCCTGCTCAAAGGTTTCTTCCTGTTTCTGAAAAATAACACAAAAAATAACTGATTAACCCAAAGTTGGATGGCACACTCCTGGCAGTCACAAGCAGAACCTAAATGGCCTTGTTTATATCTTGTTGTTGATTACTATTCCACATACAAGCATATATAGAAATCCAACACAAATGTTTGAATAATAAAAGGCCACTTCCACACTCCTTTCAGCAATCTCAATGATACCCAAGCACATTACTCTCTTATTCCAGATTTCAAAGAACTTCAGGTACTCTCATCTTGCCCAATTCTAGGAAGAAATCACTCTTACCCCAGACCTCAGTGGTGTGCCAAGGAAGCCAAAGTCATAGGATAAGGCCCATTTTCCTGGAGCATTGAGTTCACACTAGGATGTGCTTTGTTGGGCAATGATGGGGATATCTAAACTCTTTGAAGGTTCTGTCACTCCAGTCCCAAGCAATCAGCAGAATCATTTTGTCTTGGACCCTACATCTTGGCAGTATCGGTGAAGTTTCAAAGAATAGCACATTTTTTATACTGTCAGCAGGGAAAACAGATACATTTGTATTTCTATTAAGGAACATATTACTGCTTCAGTGAGATCAGAGAGGCTGCTGTGTGCATGCTCAGTTGCTTCAGTCATTTCTGACTCTTTGCAAGCCTATGGACTGTAGCCTGCCACGCTCCTCTGTCCATGAGATTCTCCAGGCAAGAATACTGAAGTGGGTTGCCATGCCCTCCTCCAGGGGATCTTCCCAACCCAGGGATCAAACCTATGTCTCCTGTGCTGCAGGCAGACACAAGGACATTCAGGCCTTTACTGACTCAGCCATCAGGAAAGCCCATCAAAGAGGCTGCTGTTGGGGCAGAAACAGAGTAAAATTGCCTCCAGGGCCTGGGGGCTGGTGCCAGCTGCTGGAGTGAACGAACCGGAACCTGTCATTTCTGGGCAAGATTAAAAAGACCAGCAGAGCTAGCTTTTTAAAATCTAGTTTGTCTACTTAAATTTCAGTCTTATTTTACCTTTGCCTGTATTAAATTATCATGGCTGCCACAAGCCGGTTTACCTGCCTGATGCAATTTCACTTCATCATAAGCTTTATTTACAAATTCTTGATTACAAATAGCATTCCTTAAAGCTTAATCCTTAACCCTAGCTCAAAAGAAAAATCTGCCCTTTTCACCATTTGGTTGGCTTCTTAATGTACATTTTCAAAGTGTTAAAGAGTTTTTAAATTACATTTTCAACTCTGGATAGAGGTTGGGTGGTCAGAAAAAGCAAGTTGGAAGTGCAAACTTGAAAGCAGTGAAAATAAGAAAGAAACTGACAGAGAGTTCTCTGGAGTCAAGGGTTGGAACATGCACACATTAATCCTGTGGCTCCTTGAGCTTGAACCAAAGCGAAGGGACCGTCCGAGCCCAGTCCCAGCTGCTCTGAAAACCAAGGATGTGCTCAGAAGCTTACAACAGTTTTATTACTGCCAAGAAGGAAATGATCTGATCACAGTGTCTTCTGAGTGAGAAACTGTAAGAAAGCAGCATTCTGAAAAATGTACCATGAAATAATAGAAGTTTTCTTCTAAAGCAGTTTCAGACTCAAAACTGAAGATGAAGTACACATAATAGAAGAAATAATAAAAAGGCAGAGGAACCAGGGATCAAATTGCCAGCATCCGCTGGATCATGGACAAAGCAAGAGAGTTCCAGAAAAACATCTATTTCTGCTTTATTGACTATGCCAAAGCCTTTGACTGTGTGGATCACAGTAAACTGTGGAAAATTCTGAAAGAGACGGGACTACCAGACCACCTAACCTGCCTCTTGAGAAATTTGTATGCAGGTCAGGAAGCAACAGTTAGAACTGGACATGGAACAACAGACTGGTTCCAAATAGGAAAAGGAGTACATCAAGGCTGTATACTGTCACCCTGCTTATTTAACTTATATGCAGAGTACATCATGAGAAACACTGGGCTGGAAGAAGGATAAGCTGGAATCAAGATTGCTGGGAGAAATATCAATAGCCTCAGATATGCAGATGACACCACCCTTATAGCAGAAAGTGAAAAGGAGCTAAAAAGCCTCTTGATGAAAGTGAAAGAGGAGAGTGAAAAAGTTGACTTAAAGCTCAACATTCAGAAAACAAAGATCATGGTATCTGGTCCATCACTTCATGGCAAATAGATGGGGAAACAGTAGAAACAGTGGCTCCAAAATCACTCCAGATGGTGACTGCAGCCATGAAATTAAAGACACTTACTCCTTGGAAGGAAAGTTATGACCAACCTAGACAGCATATTAAAAAGCAGAGACATTACTTTGCCAACAAAGGTCCGTCTAGTCAAGACTATGGTTTTTCCAGTGGTCATGTATGGATATGAGAATTGGACTATAAAGAAGGCTGCTGCTAAGTCACTTCAGTCGTGTCCAACTCTGTGCAACCCCATAGATGGCAGCCCACCAGGTTCCCCCGTCCCTGGGATTCTCCAGGCAAGACACTGGAGTGCGTTGCCATTTAAGCACCGAAGAATTGATGCTTTGGAACTGTGATGTTGGAGAAGACTCTTGAGAGTCCCTTGGACTGCAAGGAGATCCAACCAGTCCATCCTAAAGGAGATCAGTCCTGGGTGTTCATTGGGAGGACTGATGCTGATGTTGAAACTCCAAAACTTTGGCCACCTGATATGAAGACCTGACTCATTTGAAAAGACCCTAATGCTGGGAGGGATGGGGGCAGGAGGAGAAGGGGACAACAGAGGATGAGATGGTTGGATGGCATCAGTGACTCGATGGACATGGGTTTGGGTGGACTCTGGGAGATGGTGATAGACAGGGAGGCCTGGAGTGCTGTGGTTCATGGGGTCACAAAGAGTCGGACATGACTGAGCGACTGAACTGAACTGAATCATAAGTGATTTGATTTAGGTCATACCTGACTTGCCCAGTGGTTTGATTAGATCTGATAGAGTACCTGAAGAACTATGGACGGAGGTTCATAATATTGTACAGGAGGTGGTGACCAAAACCATCCCCAAGAAAAAGAAATGCACTAAAGCAAAATGGCTGTCTGAAAAGATCTTAAAAATACCAGGGAAAAGAAGAAAAGTGAAAGGGAAAGGAGAAACGGAGAGATATACCCAACTGAATACAGAATTCCAAAGAATAGCAAGGAGAGATAAGAAAGCCTTCATAAGTGAACAATGCAAAGAAATAGAGGGAAAAAATAGAATGGAAAAGACTAGAGATCTTCTAAAGAAAATAGGGGATAGATGCAAAGGTGGGCAAAATACAGGACAGAACTGGTCTGGACCTAACAGAAGCAGAAGAGATTAAGAAGAGGTGGCAAGAATACACAGAAGAACTATACAAAAAGGCCCTAATGACCTGGATAACCATAATGGTGTGGTCACTCACCTAGAGCCAGCATCCTGGAGTATGAAATCAAGTGGGCCTTAGGAGGCATTACTACAAACAAAGCCAATGACAGTGATGGAATTCCAGCTGAGTTATTTACAATCTAAGAGATGATGCTGTTAAAATGCTGCACCCAATACGCCAGCAAATTTGGAAAACTCGGTAGTAGTCATATGACTGGAAAACATCACGTTTCACTCCAATCCCAAAGAAAGGTACTGCCAAAGAATGTTCAAACTACCGCACAATTGCACTAATCTCACATGCTAGCAAGGTAATGCTAAAAATCCTTCAAGATAGGCTTCAACAGTGTGTGAACCAAAAACTTCCCAATGCTCAGGCTGGATTTAGAAAAGGCAGAGGAACCAGAGATCAAATTGCCAATATCTGTTGGATCATTGAAAAAGGAAGAGAATTCCAGAAAAACATCTACTTCTGCTTCATTTTCTATGTTAAAGCCTTTGATTTTGTGGATTACAACAAACCATGGACAATTCTTAAAGAGATGAGAATACCAGATCACCTTACCTGCCTCCTGAGAAACCTGTATGCAGGTCAAGAAGCAACGGTTAGAACCAGAGATGGAACAACAGACTGGTTCCAAATTGGGAAAGGAGTACATCAAAGCTGTATATTGTAACCCTGCTTATTTAACTTCTATGAAATGCCAGGATGGATGAGGCACAAGCTAGACTCAGAATTACTGGGAGAAACATCAATAACCTCAGATATGCAGATGACACCTCCCTTATGGCAGAAAGCGAAGAAGAACTAAAGAGCCTCCTGATGAAAGTGAAAGAGAAGGGTGGAAAAGCTGGCTTAAAACTCAAGACTGAAGAAACTAAGATCATGGCATCTGGTCCCATCACTTCATGGCAAATAGATGGGGAAACAATGGAAACAGTGACAGACTTTATTTTCTTGGGTTACAAAATCACTGCAGGTGACTGCAGCCATGAAATTAAAACATGCTTGCTCCTTGGAAGAAAAGCTATGACAAACTTAGACAGCATATTAAAAGGCAGAGACATTACTTTGCCAACAAAGATCCGTATAGTCAAAGCTATGGTTCTTCAAGTAGTCATGTATGGATATGAGAGTTGGACCATAAAGAAGGCTGAGCACAAAGAATTGATGCTTTTGAACTGTGGTGTTGGAGAAGACTCTTGAGAGGCCCTTGGACTGCAAGGAGATCAAACCAGTCAATCCTAAAGGAAATCAGTCCTGAATATTCATTGGAAGGACTGATAGTAAAGATGAAGCTTCAAATCTTTGGTCACCTGATGTGAAGAGCTAACTCAATAGAAAAGTTAGGATGCTGGGAAATCTTGAAGGCAGGAGGAGAAGGGGAATGACAGAGGCCAAGATGGTTCCATGGTATCACTGACTCAACAGATATGAGTTTGAGCAAGGTCCACAAGTTGGTGACGGACAGGGAAGCCTGGCGTGCTGCAGTCCATGGGGTCACAAAGAGTTGGACACAACTGAGTGACTGAACCACAACAACAAAATGCAGAGTACATAATGCTGGATGAATCACAAGCTGGAATCAGGATGCCAGGAAAAATATCAATAACCTCAGATATGCAGATGATACCACTCTAATGGCAGAAAGCGAAGAGGAACTAAAGAACCTCTTGATAAATGTGAAAGAGGAGAGTGAAAAAGATGGCTTAAAACTCCACATTCAAAAAATGAAGATCATGGCCTCTGTTCCCATCACTTCATGGAAAATAGATGGTGAAAAAACGCAAACATGACAGGTTTTTTTTTTCTTGATCTTCAAAATCACCGCAGATTGTGACTGCAGCCCCAGAATTAAAAAAACGCTTCCTCCTTGGAAGAAAAGCTATGATAAACCCAGACAGCATATTAAAAAACAGAGACATCACTTTGCTGACAAAGGTCCATATAGTCAAAACATAATTGTTTTCAGTAGTCATATACAGATGTGAAAGTTGGACCATAAAGAAAGCTGAGCATCAAAAAACTGATGCTTTCAAACTGTGATGCTGGAGAAGACTCTTGAGAGTTCCCTGGACTACAAGGAGATCAAACCAATCAATTCAAGGAAATCAGTCTTGAATGTTCACTGGAAGGACTAATGCTGAAGCTGAAGTTCCAATACTTTGGCCAACTGATGTGAAGAGCTGACTCACTGGAAAAGAACTTGGTGCTGGGAAAGACTGAGGGCAGGAGGAGAAGGAGCCAAAAGAGGATGAGATGGTTGGATGGAAGCACCAACTCAATGGACATGAATTTGAGCAATCCACAATTCACAGAACTTTATAAATCAGCTAAGTAACCTCTTTGTTCCTGTTTTAAAGACAAGGAAATTGAGGCTCAAAGAGAGTAAATAACTAGTCCACAGACTCAGAACTAAAAAGTGGCAAAGCCAGGATTCAAATCCAGGCCATCTGATTCCAGAGGAGAGGCACCAAACTGTTAGATTGATGCCATGAATTAATGTCCTCAAAAGACCCCCTTTAAAAACTGTTGCTTAGTCACCAAATGGTGTCTGACTCTTTTGCAACTCCATGGACTGTAGCCTGCCAGGCTCCTCTGTCCATTGGATTTCCCAGGCAAGAACGCTGCAGTGGGTCACCATTTCCTTCTCCAAAAAACTGAGACCTATTTTTCATCTTCAAAGTTGTAGAATCTGAAATACTGTTTTTATCACTTACTGATTTACTTTTAATTACTATGCCTTTATTAGATTTTACTTGCAAAATGACTACTCATAAAATAACAATTAAGAACATTTATCAAGAGTGTCTTTATTTTCTAGGAAGCACACTATTAACTGGAAAAAATATGTGTAGAGTTGTAGACAGATGGGGTCAAGATTCTGACGAAGAAGCCCCAGAAGCTGCCAACTCACATCTAGGCACTGCCTACCCCACCACTCACTGCAGACAGCTGACATCAAAGGGTTTGTTTCTTGATTTTCTGAATGTAATGGCTACAAGAGCAAGTGAAAAAAAAATGTAAAGTGCAAGTGAAAAAAAAAAAGCAGTATCTCATCAAGTTTCTAATGACATAGGATAAAACTAAAACTTGACTCTGCTGTTTACATATAATGAACATAGGCTTAGGCAAGGAAAGGTAATAGTCTGAGTCTGTGTGATATGAGTTGAATTTTTTATTATCTGGAATGGGGGGAAGGTAATGGACAAATAGTAACTCACAAACACAGGTTAGTAGATGTTTTTCAAAATTATTTGTTCTCAGTCAGCAACTGGGATATAAATCTCTTACTATGGTTAGGCATTCAACAGTGGCAGCCTAAGTACTGGGAGCACTTAGTACTCACCATTGCCAAACAACCAATGCCTGGAAAGAACACATTATTTGAGAGATTACTGGTTTGAAAGAGGCACAAGAGGTTGCCCAAAATCCCTCCTTAGAAAACAGGATAAACTGGGTACAGGATCACAGTACGTCAGGGCAGAGGCCATTGCAAAACAACACTCTCTGGGCCTGAGCCCTGGGCCAAATCTCAAACGAGAAGACACACTAGCCCACTGAGCCCAGACCCTCAAAAAGGCCAGAGTGGTCCAAGTCAGGAGCACACCTGGCTACCAGTGAGACTAAAAACAATTTGTACATTCAGGAAAGTTTCTCAAATTCCTAATTTGGTCCACAAAATTATGATTAATTAAGATTAATCCTAACGATTAAGATTGAATCATATGCTTACAAATCACAGGTCCCCAAATACACAAGAAAACAAACCATAATGACATCCACAAACACATACTGAGTGAACAACCTATATATTTAGATTCTCAAGAACTGCAGATATTGGAATCATCACATACAGAATAGCTATGTGTGTAATATTTAAAGAAATAAAAGATACAGTCACAAAGATAACCCACAAAAGAATGTCATGAATGAACAGATTAAGTTTAAAAAAAACTGTGGAACTTTTACAAATAAAATTCTTAAAATCAAAAAGTCCAGTGGGGAGGAGTGAGAAAGGAATAGGGGATTAAGACGTACAAGCTGCTATATATAAAATAATCTATAGGGATATATAGTACAACACAGGGAATATATCCAATACTTCATAATAACTATAAATGGAGGACTATAACCCTTAAAAACTGTGAATCACTATGCTGTATACCTGAAACATATATAATTGCTGTCACTAAGTCATGTCTGACTCTTTGCAACCTCATGGACTATATAGCCCACCACGCTCCTCTGTCCATGGGATTCTTTTGGCAAGAATACTGGAGTGGGTTGCCATTATATATTATTGTACATCAACTGTACCTCAATAAACTATAAATGTTTTTAAAAACTCCAAGATATAGGTTAAACATTAAATCAGACACAGCTAAAGAAAGAATTACTGAGGTGGAGAATATACATAAACACTTTTACTGTATGAGACTACATTGCTGCAAGTAAGATCAAGTTTAAGAATTGAAGACTGTTGATCAAAGAGATCATGAGTTGTCTCAGGCCATCTACACAATAATGAAAACTGTAGTATTAGTAATCAAAAAAAAATAATAAGGGGAAATTCATCTTTCTTCATAGGAAAAATCTTTTGACAATTAATTCCAAGACAGTCATTCAAAGACCCTTTCTCATGGGGTAAGATACAGGTGCTTGGATGTACATGGAGCCCAGCCCAGGAAGGATACTTCAAAGACTTCAAGCAGTGGAGAGGAGGGCTCTTCAAAACTTCTAAAGAGGAAAACTTCAGTGAGTGCCACAAGGCAGGGAAGAACAGAGGGTAGCTTATGTTCCCCTATGCATCCTTTAGCAGCTTTTGAATTATTTACCTGTTGTATGTATTCTTATTAATATTAATATATTGATTAATCTATATTAATTATTCTATAATATTTAATAGATTAATTAATATATCTAAGTAATATCTTATTAATAGTGTATGTATTAATTTATATGCAGAGTACATCATGAGAAACACTGGACTGGAAGAAGCACAAGCTGGAATCAAGATTGCCAGGAGAAATATCAATAACCTCAGATATGCAGATGACACCACCCTGATGGCAGAAAGTGAAGAGGAACTAAAAAGCCTCTTGTTGAAAGTGAAAGAGGAGAGTGAAAAAGTTGGCCTGAAGCTCAACATTCAGAAAAACTAAGATCATGGCATCTGGTCCCATCACTTCATGGGAAATAAAGGGGAAACAGTGGAAACAGTGTCAGAGTTTATTTTTTGGGGGCTCCAAAATCACTGCAGATGGTGATTGCAGCCATGAAATTAAAAGACGTTTACTCCTTGGAAGGAACGTTATGACCAACCTAGATAGAATATTCAAAAGCAGAGACATTACTTTGCCAACAAAGATCCATCTAGCCAAGGCTATGGTTTTTCCTGTGGTCATGTATGGATGTGAGAGTTGGACTGTGAAGAAAGCTGAGTGCCAAAGAATTGATGCTTTTGAACTGTGGTGTTGGAGAAGACTCTTGTGAGTCCCTTGGACTGCAAGGAGATCCAGCCAGTCCATTCTAAAGGAGATCAGTCCTGGGTATTCATTGAAAGAACTGATGCTAAAGCTGAAACTCCAGTATTTTGGCCACTTCATGCAAAGAGTTAACTCATTGGAAAAGACCCTGATGCCGAGAGGGATTGGGGGCAGAAGGAGAAGGGGACGACAGAGGATGAGATGGCTGGATGGCATCACTGACTCAATGGACATGAATCTGGTTGAACTCCGGAAGTTGGTGATGGACAGGGAGGCCTGGTGTGCTGCGATTCATGGGGTTGCAAAGAGTCGGACACGACTGAGTGACTGAACTGAACTGATTTAGAATTTAGTTTTCTTGTTACAGGAAAATATGGGAGCTGGTCAAAGGAATATACACAAAGATGTGAAAATAGAATGAGATTTTTGTTTGCACATCACTGCTTTGTGAATTTCCAATTCATACACACCACATAGAAAACTCTAGAATGAATATGCTTTTAAATCTAGCATTATCTTTCAAAGGTGATATTTAGACATGGCAAGTGTTTGCCATGTCTGTTAATGCCACACAATTTTATATAGGTTGATTGAATCCTGCCTGAATTCAGACCTGTTCTATTGATTTGAAACCTTCCCAGTGGAGAAATGGTTGGAGGGCAGTTAGGAAAAGAGAAGAGGTTGGAGTGATCATTAGTAATTCTGTGTTAAGATTCCTAACTTCTGCTTTTTAGAGGGACAATTTAACCAAAGCTGTATGGGATATGTTATTTTTTCAGGAGAGATAATACTATATGCATAGTGCCCAGAATACTGGTAGTACCAAGAAATAGTATTAATACTTACATCTGTTCTTTGCAGATGCATCATCTTTCATTGTATCATCACTGTTAAGAGACTATCTTTTAAAGTGGCTCAATAGGCTTCACATCTGAGTTTCTGAAAGGCAACAGGGAAGGCAGCTGCCTTCCAAATGTGCAGGGCATTGCACTGGGCATCTGGGTTGATGCCTCATGCTTCTCGCCCATCGTCTGTGTTTGGGCATGGCTAGTCATGCTGCCTGCATTTTTCTCCTACGAAATTCCTAGCATGTGCTAGGAATAGGGCAGTTTGCTTTCCAGCATTTTGACACTATGAGACTTTTTCTTTTACATTAATTTTTGGCTCCTTATTTCAGAACTCTTGTACCAAATAACCAGTACTCATGGACACTTACTGGTTGGCTTTATGTGTTTCTCATGACAGATAATCTACTTGGGACAGGTGGTTTGATTTTCCTTTCCTTAAGGTCAGCCAATGCATGAAGAGCCCAGGAGAAAGAGTTCAAGGCCTTTTAAAATATAAATTAGCTTTTCTCTTAGGACTGTGTACTGTGAGCCTTTTTAGCAGAAGAGCTGGAGTATAGATTAAAGATAAGGTACTCTCTAGATTAAAAAATATTCCAGCAACTACCATTTATTGAACATATGTGTGTAGTCTCTAATGGCCCCAGTGGTCCTCTAGGATGAAGTCATTTTTCTCATTTTGCCCCACAGGTTGAGAGGATGAAGTGGCTTGCTCAAGGCCACCCAGCTAGTAAATGGCTTTGAACCCAGTTCCTCTGACTTCAGAGCCCACATTCTTGTGTCTGTGCCAGACTGCCTTGGAGATGTCCTTGGCCAAAGAAATAACATTCATTGGTTGAAAGAAGCATTTCTTCTAACCTCAGCAATCTACCTTCTCTTATTAAAACAAAACAAAAAAACAGGATAATGTGCCTTAGTTGAAGTGGAGAGAAGGGGGTCTTTGAGAGGAATAGGAGTTAACTATGTGAAGAATTTAATAGCCATATATGAGGAATAAATGTTCACCATTATTTTTCCTGATAAGGATAAGTAATGAAAAATGTCTAGAAAGCAAGGGTCTAGAGAAAAACTTCAAAACTCTCCAGAAAGAATAGACAATTGAAAGAAAGAAGACAAAAGAATGACTGTCATGGCAGAGGGGTAGGAAAGGCTTTCGTGTTACACCAAAGAATGGAATGTAATCACAGGGTAAAGCCAAAGGGAGGCAAATTTTAACTCAACCACGAGACTTTCTAACCATTGGTGGGGGGGTGGGGTGGGGTGGGAATTGCATGAGCCGCTTTGGAAGCCACTGATCTCCTTGACTGGAGGGATCCATTTACAGCCTGGGATCAGGGCCACCATACTGAATATTCCTGCTGAGGCTGGGAAGTTGGACTGCACAATTTTTCAAGCCCTCCAAACTCTAGCACCTATAGCTCTTTAATTATTAGAGGCTGGGTTGCAGATAGTGTAATAGATGACTCTCAAGTATGACCAGCATAGCTCAGAAATGGTTCTAGGCCCTCTCCTGCCTTAAAGTCTTTGCACTGGCTCTCCACTCTGCAGAAATGCTCTCCCCTACACAGTTATGCCTGTGCCTAACTTCTTGCCTCCTTCATGTCTTTTCAATGAAGCCTACCCCGACCACACTATTTAGAATTGAGCTGTCATCACCCCATGGGCACTCCCAATTACCCTTGCTCTGCTCCACTTTCTTTTTTTATAGCACTTATCACCACCTAACATACTTGGTGATTCACTTTGTTAATTCATTAACTATTTATTTTCTCTCTCTCCCTCTGTCAGCTTTATGGGGTTAAGGATTTTTGCCTTTTATACCTAAGCACCTAAAACAGTTCCTGTGCTATTGTAGGCCATCAATAAATACTTTTGATGAATTAGTGGAGCAGAGTTGAGCTGTCTGAGCTCAGGCTCTGCTAGGAAGTGTCTGAGTGACTGTGGGAAAATCACTTAGTCTCTCTGGGTCCCTCTTTTCTCTTAAGGTCTGTTCAGTTCAGTTCAGTCCCTCAGTCATGTCTGACTCTTTGCAACCCTATGGACTGCAGCACACCAGGCTTCCCTGTCCATCACCAGCTCCCGGAGTTTGTTCAAACTCATGTCCATTGAGTCAATGATGCCATCCAACCATTTCATCATCTGTCATCCCCTTCTCCTCCCACCTTCAATCTCTCCCAGCATCAGGGTATTTTCAGATGAGTCAGTTCTTCACATCAGGTGGCCAGAGTATTGGAGTCTCACCTTCAGCTTCAGTCCTTCCAATGAATATTCAGGACAGATTTCCTTTAGGATGGACTGGTTGGATCTCCTTGCAGTCCAAGAGACTCTCAAGAGTCTTCTCCAACACCACAGTTCAAAAACATCAATTCTTCAGTGCTCAGCTTTCTTTATAGTCCAACTCTCACATCCACACATGACCACTGGAAAAACCATAGTATTGACTAGATGGACCTTTTTTCAATCTCTCCCAGCATCAGGGTATTTTCAGATGAGTCAGTTCTTCACATCAGGTGGCCAGAGTATTGGAGTCTCACCTTCAGCTTCAGTCCTTCCAATGAATATTCAGGACAGATTTCCTTTAGGATGGACTGGTTGGATCTCCTTGCAGTCCAAGAGACTCTCAAGAGTCTTCTCCAACACCACAGTTCAAAAACATCAATTCTTCAGTGCTCAGCTTTCTTTATAGTCCAACTCTCACATCCACACATGACCACTGGAAAAACCATAGTATTGACTAGATGGACCTTTGTTGGCATCTAGTTTGTTGGCATCTAGATGGACCTTTGTTGGTATCTAAGGTCTGTACCTCTCTAAAAATAATTGTAGGATTTTAAAATTCAGTTGAGCAGTTTTTTGTTTCTCTCAAAACTATACCAAGTAATTTCAAATGAACACCAGTACAAATAAAAGAAAATACACCAAGCATCCTTTTTGAACCATATTTTGTTCTTTCTGTAGCTTGACTGCTAACCTGAGCCCTTGCACACTTATATTCTTTTGTGTTCTGAGGACTCTATTGATGGAAACACACCACAGAAAGATAAATCAAGTGACCAGCCCCGATTTACCTCACTTCCTCTGTGAACCTTCATGCTGGGGATTTTCCGCTGCTAGGTTTTTGTAGGGGAAAATTTTAGAGCAACAGGAAAAAACTGGTAGTCTGCTTCTGTTACCAGTATAATTCGTCTTGATTGGCCTAAGAACACTAGGGATATACTGTATCAGCTGGTACTAATGGTTTGATGACTTTTTTTTTTAAATATGCACACACTTTGTGAGTTTTGCCACTGTTTTCAGATATGCTCTGATGCTTCACTTGAACATGAGGAAAGCATATTTATGAGTTACATGAAAGTATATAATGATTAGCTCATCATATCTAATATATATACTATACTTAGTGAAACACAAACACATAAGATAACCTCAAGTAGTATTTTCCTGTAGAATAAAAAGCTCAAGAAACTAGAAAAATAAGGGCAAAATTATACCAAATCAAACAGAAAGAAGGAAGCAACAAGAACAGTAATCAATAAAATGGAAAACAGAAAAAAAAATAGAGAAAATTCAATAAGTCAAGAAGTTGGTTCTTCTAAAAGATCAATAAAATTGGCAAACTCAAGACTAATGAAGAGAAAGAGGAGGCAAATTACTGATACAAAAATGAAGTAGGAGATATAGTACAGATCCTGCAGATTTCAAAAGGATAAGGGACTACAAACAATTCTACACACAAATTTGACACCATAGATAAAACTCACCAGTTCTTTGAAAAGCACAAATTACCACAACTTATGCAACATGAAAGACATAACTTGAATAGCCCTTTAACAACTGCTGCTGCTACTGCTAAGTCGCTTCAGTCATGTCTGACTCTGTGCGACCCCATAGACGGCAGCCCACCAGGCTCCCCCGTCCCTGGGATTCTCCAGGCAAGAACACTGGAGTGGGTTGCCATTTCTTTCTCCAATGCATGAAAGTGAAAAGTGAAAGTGAAGTCGCTCAGTCATGTCTGACTCTTCGCGATCCCACGGACTGCAGCCCACCAGGCTCCTCTGTCCATGGGATTTTCCAGGCAAGAGTACTGGAGTGGGGTGTCATTGCCTTCTCCACCTTTAACAACTAAGGAAATGAAATTAATAATTTAAAAATTCCAACAACAATATAAAAAATTTCCAGAGTCACACAGTTTCACTGGAGAACAGTACCAAATATTTAATAAAGAATTAACATCAATCCTACTTAATCTCTTCCAGAAAATAGAGGAGGAGGTAACACCTACCTAATGTTCAGAAAGAGATGTGAAACTGGCAAATATTAGGTGTTTAAATCCCTGTCATTCCTTAGAAATTGGGGATAAGTTTTTTTCCTTAGGTTATCTTGACACTCATAGTAGGTACTTGATAAATATCTACTGGGTAAATTTCTCTAGCACTTTTCCCATTTAGACGTAACTACAAAAAAAGTGGAAATGAGGTATTTTTTAGGCTGCATTACTCTCTAATTTATTTATTCTCAAGCATCCTGGAATTGTTTTTGTTGATATCATCCTGAGATGCAGTTTTTTAAAAAACTGCTAATACAAAATAGCTAGCAATGGCACCCCACTCCAGTACTCTTGCCTGGAAAATCCCATGGATGGAAGAGCCTGGTAGGCTGCAGTCCATGGGGTCGCTAAGAGTCAGACACGACTGAGTGACTTCCCTTTCACTTTTCACTTTCATGCATTGGAGAAGGAAATGGCAACCCAGTCCAGTGTTCTTGCCTGGAGAATCCCAGGGACGGGGGAGCCTGGTGGGCTTCCATCTATGGGGTCGCACAGAGTTGGACACGACTGAAGCGACTCAGCAGCAGCAGCAGCAGCAGTTTAACTAAACTTCCAGATGGGACTCTCTGAAGATATTTCTACATATCTAGAATGCACTTTTCACTTTTATGCATTGGAGAAGGAAATGGCAACCCACTCTAGTATTCTTGCCTGGAGAATCCCAGGGACAGAGGAGTCTGTTGGGCTGCCGTCTATGGGGTCACACAGAGTTAGACAAGACTGATGCGACTTAGCAGCAGCAGCAGCAGCAGCAGCAGAATGCTCCAATTATAGCTCACAATGGTATCAATTATTCATTTCTAGAAAACAAACTTCCCCAAGACTTGATGGTTTAAAACAGCAATGATTTATTGTTTTTTTATGATTTTTGTAGGTTAAATAAACAGTTCTTCTATCCTTGTCTTGGGTGTATTCAGTTGGCAGCTAGGCTGGGGCTGTCAGCTGTGATGTCTTTATTCTCCCCAATGTGGCCTCTCCATATGATAACTTGGGCTTCCTCACAGCATGCTGGTCTTAAGGCAGCATTCCAAGATGGCTCCCTCAGATCTGGCACTTTGGTTGAGATGGTTGGAGTTGCTAGGATCTGGCCACATGGTCTCTCCAGCAAGGTAGCCGGACTGCTTGACATGGTGGCTCAAGACTGAGGGAGCAAAGTATGACAATTCTTAAAGAATGTTAGCCTAGACTAAACTAGACTATGGAGAAGGCAATGGCACCCCATGCCAGTACTCTTGCCTGGAGAATCCCAGGGATGGGGGAGCCTGGTGGGCTGCCGTCTATGGGGTCGCACAGAGTTGGACATGACTGAAGCGACTTAGCAGCAGCAGCAGCAAACTAGACTAGCCTCACTTCTGCCACATTATGTTGAACAAAGCAAGTCACAATGCCAACTCAGATTCAAGAGGAGAGAAGATAAATCTCATCTTGTGATGGAAGGAGAGCATAGAATTAGTGGTTATCTTAATAACTTATGCATGCTAAGTCACTTCAGTCACATATGACTATTTTTGACACTATGGACTGTAGCACTCCAGGCTCCTCTGTCCAAGGGTTTCTACAGGCAAGAACACTGGAGTGGGTCGCCATGCCCTCCTTCAGGGGATCTTCCAGACCCAGGGATCGAACCCAAATCACTTTACATCTCCTGCATTGGTAGGCAGATCCTTTACACTAGCATCACCTGGGAAGTCCTTAATAACTTATGGCTCTAACTTATTTATAATCCTTCCATATGCAAAATACACTCATCCTTTCCAAAGATCTATAAATATCTCATCTCATTAAGGCATCAGGCATAGGACTAAGATCCAGGATTTTGTCAATTCAGATAGGAATGAAACTCCTAAGGCATTTCCCTGCATACATTCAGTGTGGCTCTTCTCTACCTGAAAGATCTGTAAATTAAAAAGATAAATTTTATGCCTCCCCATACACCCACCATTCAGTCATGTCCAACTATTTGTGATACTATGGACTGTAGCCCTCCAGGCTCCTCTGTCCAAAGGTTCAATCCCTGGGTTGGGAAGATTCCCTGGAGAAGGTAGAGGCTACCCATTCCAGTATTCTGGCCTTCAGAATTCTGTGAACTGTATAGTCCACAGGGTCACAAAGAGTTGGACTCGACGGAGTGATTTTCACTTCACTCACACAATAGAAGCATCTGGGGTGCTATTAAAAACTACCATGCTAGAGTTCTCTCTCTAGACTAATTAAATCCGGATCCAAAAATGCATTAGGATTTGTCCATAAATGATTCTCACATGCAACCAAGGTGTATTACTCTTTTCTAGGGATAAGTCTTTTAAACTGTGTTTTGCATTCCAAGGAGGTAACTTTGGACAAATCTTACACAACTTCAGTCACAGTAGTCCAGCTTTTTAAATCTGGTATAGATAGATAGGTAGAGAACAATTTAGTTCACCAAATGAATATTATGAAAAGATAAAGTTTGAAAACACTAAGCTGTTGTGATAGCCTAGGACTCTTGGATTCATGAAATAGAACATATAATCATTAAGATATTTTTCTTGGCATTTTTATGGCTGATATACATGAATAACTTTGAAGTCATAATTGTTTAGTAAGAGGCAGGATCTCCCTTTCAGCACTTCCAGGGTGTTGCTCTATTTGCACAAAGCCTTCTGACCACATTGCAGATTTAATCATCTTCTCAATTTACTCAGAGGTCACAGAGGACCTAGTCTCTGTGTACAGCAGATCAAGAGAAGCTTTCTATGGATCCATGTTAGGTGTTTTGCAAGGCTCAATGCCTGACAAGTCCCCAGAGCTTGTTTTTCAAAAGAAGAGCTGCCAATTCATTTCTCTTGAACTATATGGATCTAGGGCTTCCCAGGTGGCTTTAGTGGTAAAGAAGTCCCTGGACAGTGAAGGAGACATGAGAGACCTGGGTTCGATCCCTGGGTTGGGAAGATCCCCCCTGGAGAAGGGCATGGCAACCCACTCCAGTATTCCTGCCTGGGGAATCCCACGCAAAGAGGAGTCTGGTGGGCTCCAGTCCATAAGGTTGCAAAGAGTCAGACACGACTGAAGCGATTTAGAACACACGCACATACAGACTAATTCTTGTGAGGAAATTTTACCCTACAGAGAAAGGTAAGAATTCCTATGGAGGAAGTCTTCATAAGCCTTATTTCTCTAAAAGCCAAACAATGTTTGTATTTATTTTTATTCATTTAAATGGCTGTGCTGGGTATTGTGCAGCACACAAACTCTTACTTGTGGCATTTGGGATCTAGTTCCTCGACCAGGGATCAAACCCAGGTCCCTTGCATTAGGAGTACAGAGTTGTAGCCACTGGACCACTAGGGAAGTCCCAACAATGTTTTTAATCATCAAAGCAGAATAAAGGCTAGAACAATTTGTTATTTGGATACTTCCTGAGAGCAGGCATCTCAGTTCTGAAGATAAACCTCTACAATTTAGACAACAAGTTTCCTCAAAAATAAAAACTTATTGGCAATGTCCACATGGGTCTTCATTTTAAGGATCCTATAAAACTGGTCCCAACCACATTTTCTCTCATCCCTGTCACTCCTCAATCCTTGAAATCTGATTTTGCTCACATCGTTCTATTCAAACTTCTCTGATCAGTCAGTTCATTTCAGTTCAGTCACTCAGTCATGTCCAATCAATCATGTCTTTGCAATCCCATGGACTGGAGCATGCCAGGCTTCCCTGTCCATCATTGACTCCCAGAGATTACTCAAACTCATGTCCATCGAATCGGTGATGCCATCCAACCATCTCATCCTCTGCTGTCCCCTTTTCCTCCCACCATCAATCTGTCTGAGCATCAGGGTCTTTTCCAATGAGTCAGTTCCTTGCATCGGGTGGCCAAATTATTGGAGTTTCAGCTTCAACATCAGACCTTCCAGGAATATTCAGGACTGATTTCTTTTAGGATTGACTAATAAAACTTCTCTGATAAGTGTTGCCAAATCAGTGGACAACTGATGGTCATTAGGTGGCTATACATCTGTGTTTAATCAGGTCTCTCTTCTCTAAGTTCTCTAAAATACTTCCTTGTCTTCTCCAACAACACACTCTACTGGTTCTCTTTGACCATTCATTGGGTACTCTTTCATGAATTTCTTGTTTTCTCTTCCCAACCTTAAATACTTGGATCATTCAAGTGGTCATGGTTGGCCCCTACTCTTCTCATTTACGTGTTCCAATGTTTTCATTTATGCTCTCTGTTTGAATTATTAACAACTACTGAGATTCCTAAATCTCTTCGGGCTCATAGTCTTGTACTCTACAAACATTTTCCAGAACACAGGCACAGTCTAGATTGCTCTGGAGGGCCTTCTAGCAGCATCCGTACATTGTGCTATAGCCTTCCCCCACCATTCCTTTGTGGATTTCTGACCATTACCCTGTATATTTTGCTCCTTTTCCTCTTCACATGTCCCTCCTCTTCCTGCCCCAAACTTCAATCAGACATTATTTGAACATCTTGGTGTGAGATCTAGAAGTCTGCACTGTGAAAGAAGAGAGATTTACAGTATGATTTTCTAGTTTACTCTTTCATGCCAGTGACCTGCTCTGCAGGACATCATCTAAGTGTATCTTTTTTAGAATTAACATTCAATTTTTGATTTCTTTTTTTTATAGGTAAAAAGATGCTTCAAGAGGACATCTTTTCCTTTTGCTCTGTCCTTCTGATTTTATATTGTCACACATTCTGCATGGTGTTTCCAGCAACTGTGATCTTACTTATTGAAGGGAACTCGCCTTTCATCGTGAACTGGAATCAACATTTCAGTAGATCTTCCCTGTTCCATGGTAACCTAGGGTGCTTGGAGAAGGCAGTAAAGTGCTACAGGGCTTGGCAGTTTACTACTCAGCCTTGTTTTACACGGTGATTAATATCCCCTACAGGACCCGATTACAGAAACATTTTGTCTCTTTCCTCTTGCACAGACCTAAATGACATTTAAGGGCTCTCTTGAGATGCTCAAGTTGATATAAAATGCATTCATATGCTCTGTATGTTTCCTGCTTATGACATGTAGCTAGAATCTTATCTTTACTGCTCATTGGAGACACTTCTGACTCTTGCCTATAACAGACTCCTGAGTATCAGCTAATTTCTGGTTATTTAAGATTGTCCTTGACCTTGATAAGGTTGCTATTATAATAATTCAAGGTGCTACTTTATAAGGCAGCATCAATGTTTGTCTTATTCCATAATAAGTACAAAGCTGTATAATGTCACCATGCTAATTTAACTAACTTGCAAGTAGAGTATGTGAAATGCTGGGCTGGGTGAAGCACAAACTGGAATCAAAATTGCTGGGAGAAATATAAACAACCTCAGACATGCAGATGATAACCACTCTAATGGCAGAAAACTAAGAGGAACTAAAGAGCCTTTTGATGAAGATGAAAGAAGAGAGTGAAAAAGCTGGCTTAAAACTCAGCATTCAAAAAACCAAGGTCATATCATCTGGTCCTATCACTTCATGGCAAATAGATGGAGAAAAAGTGGAAATTGTGACAGATTTTATTTTCTTGGGCTCCAAAATCACTGTGGATGGTGACTACATGTCGGGGGCCAGCGTGAGGAATCCCACCCGTGACAGGGTCACGTGGCAAACTCAGATGGCAGGGCAATTTGAGTCATCGGATTTCTCCCTGGTTTTTCCTGAACATGTGCTCCCCAAAATAAGAATTTGTCTGTTTTCCCATTTCAGCCCAACCCCCCTTTGATAACGCTCTAGCCTGCCTAACAGGTTCCCCTAATTATCTGCAAGCTTGTGAATTGCTCACAATCTCCCAAATGTGGAAGGCACAAAAGCCTCAAAGTATCTTAAAGTTTCAGAGTCTTTTCAAATTTATATTGGTGACAGGATTTCACGGTTGACTCAATGATTGCTGCCAGACCTCCTCATTTCTTATCTCTCAGGCACCCGGGAAGATGTAATCTATATAAATGGGATATGGAAAAAGGGATATGTAGTAGTTTTGATATTAGCAATACTGAACTTTTGAGTAAATTACTTTTCTTTTGCTATAAATCACTGTACTTCCTTTTATTACAAACTGCTGTATTTTTATTTAGTGTTTTCTGAGAGTGCCATTCAGACTTTGGAAAGATTAACACAAATGAGTCTTCTGGTTAACAAAACTTCATCAGAAGAGAGCCATAGAAATGTTAATAGGCCTCTTGGCCAGAAGATAATGTGGACCACCTGAGACTTTTGTAACAGGAGAGTATGCAAAAAAGAAAGCCTTGTCTCAATGAGGGTCGGGACTGCTACTTCTGCGTAACTCTGCATATTCTATTATGTATAATTTGGGGTATATAAGTTGATTCTGAACAATAAACTCTCTCTGGGAGCCTTACGCCGACATAAGATTTCCCCTTTTTTCCCCTTTTTCCCCCTTCCCTTTTTTCCCTTCCCCCCCCTTTTTTCCCTTCTCCCCTTCCCTCTCGGAGAGTCTTGCACTGATGCTGGGCTTCCCCCGTGTCTCCTATTTTCTCTAATTTCTGGCTGAATTCCCATCTGGGGCGCGGAGGCTCACCATGTCTACTTACCTGTCCCAGCTGCTAAGATCCATGAGAGAGAGAGCCCAGGGCGGGGCACTCTCCGATATTCAAACGGACGCCGGTGGCCTAACGTAGATGGTGCAAACCTCTTGTCTCGAGGTTTTATTGGCTTTCCACGTAAACCAAGTTGTTCAGCCTTCTTTTCTCCATCTTAATTTTCCTACTATACTATTTTTTCCTAATCTATTCTTATATTTCTAAATAAATAAGTTTTTCCTCGCCGACGCCGTCCCCCCTTCGAATTCCCTGGATCCACCGGGGCTGGACCCCGGCAACTACAGCCATGAAATTAAAAGATGCTTACTCCTTGAAAGAAAAGCTATGACAAACCTAGACAGGGTATTAAAACCTAGACAGAGAATTTGCCAACAAAAGTGATATAGTCAAAGCTATGATTTTTCCAGTTGTCATGTATGGATGTGAGCTGGACCATAAAGAAGGCTGAACACCAAAGAACTGAAGCTTTCAAACTGTAGTGCTGGATAAGATTTTTGAGAGTCCCTTGGACAGCAAGAAGATAAAATCAGTTTATTCTAGAGGAAATCAACCATGAATATTCATTGGAAGGATGGAAGCTGAAGCTCCAATACTTTGGCCACCTGATGCAAAGAGCTGACTCATTGGAAAAGAACGTGATGCTGGGAAAGACTGAAGGAAGAGGAGAAGCAGGCGGCACAGAGGATGAGATGGTTGGATAGCATCATCAAGTCAATGGACATGAGTTTGAGCAAGCTCCAAGAGATAGTGAAGGACAGGGAAGCCTGGCATGATGCAGTCCACGGGGCTGCAAAGAGTCGGACACCTCTTAGCGACTGAACAAAAGCAACAAAGATTTGTTGAAAAACATCTATGAATGACTATATCCTTGTCCCTTTCAGTCATAATGTAGCTCCCTCTTGCTCATCATGTCTGAGGCAGATGTGACACATTTCTTAGGCCTCCAAGAGTGTGGGTTTGGGAACTCATTTCCACACCAGGAAAATTTGATAACAGAGCCAGTTTAGCTACTCACATCTTGTGCTGCTGTCTTGAAGGACACTTAGTCTCTAAATCTTTCAAGAAAGCCTGGTCCTGTTGCTGAGCACAACTTGCTGGGCTGGTTGCATAATAACTTTACATTAGCATTAGGTTATCCTGCAGTTCATCAGAGGGGATTAGTTCAAGAACAGATCCTAAAAACCTTTTAATGGGAATAAGAATCAGGGAAAGAAGAAATCTGATTTCAAGAAAGCCTATGGAAATTTCCCATAGGAAGCTAAGTCCCCAGAGTGGCCCCAGAATTGCCCCAGAGACTGTCACACAATGGCAGGCATCCTTCCAGTCTTTTCAGAGTACTTTGTAAAAATCCTCAGATGGCAAAACTCAAGGATCAGCTTCCACAGCTATAAAATATCAAGGCACATCTCTCCCATCAGCCTCCCTAATACAGCATCTTTTGTCGGAGAGGAATGACTACCACTGCATCCGGATCACAAGGAAACCAAACAGTTGCTCTCTTCAAACCTTTGTTTGCATCAGCAGTACTCTTCAACACCCATAAGTCTCTGTTTTGTATTCAAATGTTGAAAACCTACACACTCTACACCTCTATTTTCCTGTGAAACTTTTTATTGTAGTAGAAATGTTCTATATCTGGGTTGTCCAAAATGGTATGTGACTAGACCAGCTATATTGACTACTGAGCACTTGAAATATGGCTAGTGAAACTGAGGCACTGAGTTTTTAATTGAATTCAATTTTGACTAATTTAAATATGAATACTCACTTGATGTTAGTGACTGTGGTGTTGTACTGCACAGCTCTATACAACTGAAACATAGATAAACACAAAAAAGGAGCACATGAAATCATTTTAAATTATTATAAAAGCAACATGCCATCAATAAAGGAAAATTTAAATAGACAATTGTGGGGGAAAACCACTCATTTCTCATCTAGATGTAGGTATTATTAATATAATGATATATGATACCCTTTCTATTTCTCTTCATTTTTTTTTAGTTTTAAGTTTTTTTATTGGAAGTAGAATTGCTTTTATTATTCACATGCTTCTACATTTATTTTATTCATCACCAACAAATAAAGTATTTTCCAAGTAAGCAATTATTGACAGTTTGTAAAAATTCAGTAGTTATTTTAAAAAGAGATGAGATCATAAAATGCAACTGGATAATATACAAGAAATATTAACTGGTAATTCCTATAAGACTTCACACATGGATGACTTCTTACATGGAATGGTAAGAAGTCTTACATGGAATGGTAAATGGTAAATCCAATTTACTAACATTTCCCAAAGATAAGACAGAGTAAATATAAAAATGATGATTTAAGGGTTTATACCCCAAATGTCCTGGCATCATTCCAGATAAGATGTTTTATAATGTCATTTTTTAATATATGTTTGTGAGGATCTAAAATATCTATCATTATATATTTCATAGCTTCTATCTGTAAATAAATCAAAGTATATCATCATTGTCTAAGAGTATAGACACTACATATATTTGACAACCACTTCTATAAAATAGTTTGGGTTTCAGAATTTAACAACTTAATTGAAAATACTTGATCATTTAAAAATTTTCTATAAACATACTAGCAGTATACCCTTTGATTATACTATCTTTTTAAAAATTAATTTTAATTGGAGTATAGTTGCATTACAATTCAGTTTTTGGTTTTGTTTTTGACCTTGCTTCATGGCTTGTATGGTCTTAATTCCTTGACCAAGGATTGAATCCAGGTCCTTGGCATTAAAGGCAGTGAGTCCTAACAACTGGAGAGCCAGGGAATTCCCTCTCTTCAGTTTAAGATGGGAAAACAGTGCAACCTGGCCAGTATATAGTTGGAATGGTCAACAGAATAGCATAAAAATCCTGGATGAGCCTGGATTAACTGGTTATAACTATGCCAGGATCTGTCTCCTGCATAGCCAGCAGGTCAGTGGCTGCCTCTGAAGGGTCAAAGCCCACTGTTGCCCTTACACAAATCTCTTCCCCATAAGCTGTCTATCACACCCTAAACTCCCACTGTATTTAGGTTGTTAACAGCTAAATATTAGGCACAGCACTTCAGCTGTTAGCATCTCAGGGGAGCATGGTCTGGATGGTCAGGATGAGACAGGGGCATCTGAAAGGCATGAGCATCCAAGAGGCAGTGTTTAGCCCCCGGGACAAGGAAGGAGAGTGCCTAGAGGGAAGAGACCTGACTGAAAGGTTGAGAGTGCCATTCTCATCCCTCAATCTAGGATGGGTACACCGAAGGCACTCATTCATTCCTTCATTCCTGTATCCATTCAACAAGTAATTTGTTAAGTACCTATATGATGTCAATGTGCTTCAGAGAAGTATGCGTATATTAGGATAAACAAAGTTGCATTCACTCCTTCGTGGATATGGGGGTCTAATACAAAGACAGACAATAAACAAGGAAACAAGGAAACTCAGTTACAAGTTGAGAAAAGTGCTCTGAAGGAAACATAAGCATAATGACCAGAGGGAAGGAGGAGAGCGTCTCCATGGATAAGAATAGATGAGGAAATCTGCTTTGCAGAAAGGACCTTTTCACTAAGTCACAAAAGTTGAGAAGGAGCTAATCCAATGAAGTGTGTAGGGTGGTTGTGTGGGGGTGTGTGTTGTGTGTTCCATGCACTGGACAAAGCATTAGCGAATGCCTGGCCAGGCAGAGCATGGAACAATGAATGAAAAAAGGGCAGCGGGGCCTGCAGTTGGAGAAGTAAGCAGGGGGCAGATCAGGCAGGCCCCTAGGCCTCATAAGGGCTTCCTGTTTACTCTAAAAGAAACGGGAGATGTTGGCGATGGAGTCAGGAGGGTGACATGGTTGTTAGCACTTATTTTAGGTGAATCTCCATTCTAATTGCTGAGTGTGTAGCATGGAGCTAAACCAGCAAAAAAAATCCTTGTCCTTATAGAGCGTATGCTCTAGTAGGAATTGAAATCACAGGAAAGTTTAGAGAAACTGTTGAGAATTCAGTCATGACCTTCGAGGTAACTGGAGACACTCTCTGAGACAGATAAAGTCAGACAGGCAGGACGCCACCTGCAAAGCGCAGGTATTGGCCCCCCATCTCAGGGAGGACTTTTCACTTGGATCTTGGGCTCCGCCTTATCAGAATATTCCTTTTGCAAACTGTTCACTTGTTTCCCAACCTGATAAACTCAGCTCTCCTTCCAGGCAAATTGGTTATCTTTCCGTCTAAGGATGTCTAAGGGCCTGGTTCTGGGATTGTCACTCATTTATTTCCTAATTCAGATTAGTATGGGTTGAAAATTTCTAGCCAGCCAAAGTCAAAAGTTTAACTGCAAGCCAATGGTAAGTTAAGTGAAGAATACTCCTTTCAGGAAGTGTTTCATCTGCTGCTTAAGCTGTTAAAGAGACTCAGCCAGAATCTAAGAGGTCTTAAATTTACTCTCAACTGATTTCTTACAGTGAAGCCACAGAATTCACCGGGCCAGCCTCCAGCTCTGCACAAACCAGCAGCTCATCTTTGTCATTGTGACTGGCCATCACCGCTCCTGCACACACAGTACCAATGTGTAGTGAGGCATAGCGTGACCCTCTGAGCAAAAGGACAGGATGTCCTGTCCATTTCTCTTTCTAGATGCCATCCTCATACAGGTGAAATGGACTGAAGGTGGGTTTTTGTTTTTTTTTTTTACACACTCTGCATCATTTGGCTATAGCCTTGAGTGGAAAATATAAGAGAATGCCAAAGAAACTTGGTAACTGAGATAAATAATATTTTAATGCAGTGTTTTAAACTCAAAACTGATGCCAAAAATCCTATGTAATATATAATTGACATGTAATGTATAATGAACAAAATATCATAATTTTAACAGAAGATGATATCCACTGGGGTGAACACCCTTGGCTAGACTTCAAGGGACCTGGGGCCTTCTTCAGCTGTGCAACATGCGGTAAGTTACTCAGCCTTTCTGTTCCCAATTTATAGAGGAACAAACTGAAGCTCAATGAGGTGCTCATTCTTTCAAAGAGCTATTGATTCATCAGATTCTCTTGGGGGAGGGGATACACACTAGCCATTGGTAACTTCTTCCAGTCTTCCCAATAATACTAAATGCACTAGGGTTGAGAAATGACTTGACTGGCCTGATACACTAATTGCAAAGCAGATATTAGTTGCTACTTCTGGTTTTCTATATTTCTCCTGCCATGTGTTGCTGACAGTTTGACAATAAAACTTCTCCAGTTTAGGACAGTATGACACCAGGGCAAGATCGTGGGGAAGGACGGAGAAATGTTTACTGAGCTCCTACTTCTTCCCAATCATCATGCTAGAGGCTGGTGTTTTGGCTTAATTCCACCCCCATCTCCACTCAAGAGATCAGGAAACCAGTGTCTGTAGGGAGGCTTTATATGAAAACTCTCAACTGGCCTCACAAAGCACATTCATTCAATGGGGCATTGGAATTGCTCACTTCACAGACCCTCTAGAATGCCACTTGTTTGCACTCAGCAATGAACTCAGCAACACAGAAATGCAGCATTCCATGTAAATAACTGGAGAGCCCTACATTTTCCATCAGCTTGAAGTGATTGGGGCAGAATTCAGGAGAACACAGACTGGCTCTGGAGTCGATTGAGGATGGGCTGCATCTAGACAGGTGGCGCGAGGAAGTCTGTTTGGGGACAAACGCTCCAGCCCAGGTCATCCTTTGAGGAGAGAGTTCCCAGTCCCTCTCGTCCCTTCCCTGTCTCATTTCCCCCACCAATGACATGTCACGAGCTCTAACTCTGTGCCAAGCACTGTCCATCTTTTGTAGAATATCTTGTTTTACTCTTCATAGCAATCTTGCATGCACACGGGCTCAGTCGATTCAGTCTGTCCGACTCTTTGCAACCCTATGGACTGTAGCCCTCCAGGCTCCTCTGTCCAAGGGATTCTCCAGGCAAGAATACTGAGGTGGATTCTCATGCCCTAGTCCAAGGGATCTTCCCGACCCAGGGACTGAACCCCTGTCTCTTATGTCTCTATCATTGGCAGGCGAGTTCTTTACCACTAGCGCCACTTGGGAACCTCCATAACAACTTTATGTGGTAGGAATTCTTAAATCCTCTTTATTGCTGAAGAATCTGAGAATCAGTTCTGTCAAGTAATTACGAGGCTTCCTGCAGGAAGTAAGCAGCAGAGTTAGGATTCAAAGCCAGGTGTTCCTACACCAGAACCTGCACTGTGAAGCATGGTCTGTACTACAGAGCCCAAGACCTTTCCAGTTAGCAGCAACTATTTGAAAATTGGTGGGCTGGTGCCTTCTTAGTCACTGTCCAGAGAGTGGCCCAGTGGGTATCACTGAAGACCCAACATCCTCCCATTGAGAAATAACATAAACTTTCCATCGTCTGCATGTTTTCCATTTAAAGAGAGCATATTTCACCTGGGTCAAGTGGCAGTTTCCTCACAGCTTCAGGAAATGCTAGACATTATGAGCTCTCTGTAGTTTCTCTGACCTCAGCCCATAATATGGAAGCTTACTTCTGAGCATACCAGTAACTTTCCACATCAGTCCAGGTTGGAAATAACCTCTACCTCCCCAAACCTGGGTGTATTGTTCTTGCAGCATCATTCAGAGGATGCAAAATGACAGCAATTTCAGTACTCAGAGCTTTTTCTTCCTTCATATTTAACCCAAATATATTCTTCGTCTTTTGGCCCCTTTCCTAAAAAGAAAAGAAATTGGTACGTGGAGCAGATGTTTGAGGTCAAGGACTTGGTTTTATGCACATGTGTCTCCAGCACGTATTACAGTGCCTTACACAATGTAGACTCCCTGGAAGTATTTGGTGCGTGAATGAATGATGTGTTCCGCATGTGAGGAAGGGGCTCCTGAACCCTCTTCCCCCACAGACAAGACATAAGCAGAGACTTATGTCCTAGAAGTGCAGAAGCCACCGTGTATGTCACACTACACCTGGCTTCTACTGCTTTTTCTAAACTGTTTCCCCATAGCTGGACTTACTGACACACCTCCACTGTGGGCCCAGGTTCACTCTCGCCCCGCTAAGTCTGGAGTTAAACAAGTTGGAAACAGGAAATGTAGCAATGGTGTAAGTCTCCACTACCGACAGGGGTTGAAGGTGAGGACAAGGTCCAAAAGCAGGACTCTGGGTGATCAGCTTTATCTGTGGGTTTATCTTAACCCTCGTGACTCCTAAAGTGTCTCATCTAATCCTCACAACAGTCCAGCAAGGCAGGGACTGTGCCTGTTAGAACCGGGTTTGTCTGCATGAAACAGAAGCCCATGTAAACAAGAGTTCCTTCTCTCACAACGGGAGGCTGAAGGACCACTCAGGGCCAGTCCTGTGGCTCCCAGTGCCGTCAGGGTCTTGGGCTTCTTTTGGCTCTCAGCCCCACCAGGGCTTAGTTTGTGGCTTTGTCCTCCACGCTCACTAGGTTCTGCTTCCCTTTCAGCTTCCTGAGTTTCAGGCAGAAGAAAAGAGGGAAGGGTGAAGGGCACAGGCATATGCCAGTAGAATTTGCCCCTTTGCAAGTTATCCCACAGCTCCTCCAGGGATTTCTGCTCACAAGTCACTGAATACACCAGGGACTCTGGGGGTATTGGTATTATTGGTCTATAACAACATTTCTGGAATAGTGGGGTCCTTTGCCTAATGAAAAAAGGGAGGCAAGGCTGGCATTTAGTAGGGTCCCACCGGAGCATGGCAGCTTTGGGGCTGCAGGGAGAAGCCTGGGGGAGCACGGATTTGAGGGCCAGGGTGCTTCCTCCCACCTTTGGGTGACCCAGTCCGTGGCACTAGGCTTCCATCTTGCCTCATCTCTCCTCACTCGTCCTCTCTCACACTGTAGTCCTTATCCTGAGCCAGAGCCCCGCCCTGAACCCTTTCCACTCCCCGAAGTCCCTCTCTTGCTTCATCATCAGCCCCCCTCACCGCTAGCAGGATCCGTCTGTCTATTGAGCAGATTTCCGATGCTGATCTCTATGACACCTGGCCCCGGCCTTTAATCAATGGGTGGCATCCTTGCCTACAGACCCCCAGTACAGGCTGGACCTCCTTCAACGTGAGATTGTCCAGTTCATCTCTAAACTTGTCCGGGGATGACCCAGAGTCTGTTCCTATAATCCGGTCAGTGTCAGTGCCCAGAAAGTTGCCGGGGCGGTGGGGGGGTGATGTCCTTTCCTGTGGTCACAAGGTTCCCACAGCCTTGCATCAGACCCGCCTTGAGGCTGATATTTGGAGCAGGAATAAAACGTTCACTCTCCCTTTCACATGATCTGGCTACTGAAGGGGCACCACAGATGTGTTTTCCGGCACTCAAAGATAACAGCGGGTAGGACCTAAGGGAGCTGAAAGGCATGTAGCCATCATTTAGCTTTATCCAAGAGAAACAGAGGTCCAGAAGGGTGGACGTCACCTCTCTAAAGGGGCAAAGCTGCACCCACACACGGTGGGTCCCAGCCACACAGCCCACGGTAAGCATGTCGGGGTGAGCTAGGTGTCTGAGGCCAGCTGGTGGACACTTCGCAGAGGTCTCTCCCAGCCTCCTTCACCTATAGTTAAACCATCCAACTAACAATGGAGAAGGCTGAGGGAGGGATGTGAGGTAGCTACAGGGAGCAATTCTGTGTTCTAAACCAGGGGAGCATTTTGGCAGAGAGCTGGGAAGGCAATGGGTTCAGGAAAGTCAAATGCTGAGTGATTGAAGTGGAAGAATTTTACACATTAATAGTTCTAGGTATGAAACAGGGAAACATGGGAGAAGGGACAGATATTGTCCAAGAATGCTTCTGGCTGCAGTAACAGAGGGAAGAATACTGGCAGTGAACACGATTACTATGTTAGAGCATTTATTATGGACCAGGCACTGTGCTTCGGAGAAGGCAATGGCACCCCACTCCAGTACTCTTGCCTGGAAAATCCCATGGGCGGAGGAGCCTGCTAGGCTGCAGTCCATGGGGTCGCTAAGAGTTGGACACGACTGAGCGACTTCACTTTTACTTCTCACTTTCATGCACTGGAGAAGGAAATGGCAACCCACTCCAGTGTTCTTGCCTGGAGAATCTCAGGGACGGGGGAGCTTGGTGGGCTACCATCTATGGGGTCGCACAGAGTCGGACACGACTGAAGCGACTTAGCAGCAGCAGCAGCAGGCACTGTGCTTAGAACTTTACCTGAATCAATTCACTTATTCATCACAGCAGCCCCACGAGTTCCCTACCAATGGCTGCAATTCTGTACCCACATTTCTTGAGGCTAAATGGGTTTTTGCTTCAGAATTTTTCATATCTTAGAAAAATAGTATGCTGCATATACTGCAATATTATGTAATATTATGGGACTTGGGATAGCACCCAGTAAACAAGTATGTTGACATTTCTACAGCAAGTGGACTAGACAAAGACCATAAAAACCATCATGTTAATCTTGCCAGCAAATCATGAAAAAATTCTAGGTATAGAGAGGTGTGATGGGGAGGGAGGAGGGTGGGAGGTTCAAGAGAGAGGGGACATGTATACCTATGGCTGATTCAAGTTGGTGTTTCGTGGAAACCAACACAATACTGGTGATGACAGGGAAACTTGGCATGCTGCAGTCCATGGGGTCTCAAAGAGTCAGACATGACTGAGCAACTGAACTGAACTGAGCACAATACTGTAAAGCAATTATCCTTCAATTAAAAATAAATTAAGGAAAACTGTAGGTTTTTGAGCTTTGGGGATTTCAGAGCTTTTGAACTGCACCACTATCCTCAGTTTCCAGAGAAGAAAAGGGGCAGACCGGCTCCAGAGTCTGTGCTGTTAGCTGTATTGTCCTGCTGCCCAGTGACAACGCACCTCCATCACATGGTATACATTCAATATTACTGGAATGCATGGAACCTAATCTAGTTCTCCTAGAGATGATGCTGAGGAAGAGGAAGCACACTCTGATGCACCTCTTTAACAAGTGGGGAAACTGAGGTTCAGAGAAGGGTGTCTTGTTTGAAGGCACAGATTGGGTGAATAGAGACAGGATCTACACCAAAAGTCAGGTCTGCAGACCCCCAGCCCTCCTGACTCCTACTTCTGTCCCACTTGGGCACATTTCTTATGAATTACTTCAAGGAAGAGTACTATGAAGGGAATGGTATCTCTTGTGATGCTTTGAAGAATAGGTTTGAAGTGGCAGCAGAGTTAGTAGAAACGTGAAAACATTTGCCAACTTTCTGAACAGATCGTAAAAGAAGAGAGCGTTACAGCCTCCTTATCTGCCACGGATGCCATAGAACAAGGTGCTGACGAGCTGAGTAAGGAGACTGGATCCAGCCCTCCCCTTCTGCAACCTTCTCTGACATTAGGGTTATCTGAGGTCTCCTGTTTTTCTCCAAGGTGGAGGGGGGGGGAGGAGGAAACAAGCAAGCAAACAGTAATCCTGAGTACTGGAACATTAGGCCAAGAGGTTTCTGCTGTTGTGTCCTAGGGACTCCAGATCAAATATCAGAAAGCCACAGCCACCAAAAGTCATGGGAAGCACTGCCTGCAATATTCAGGAAGCGGGGCAGAAAAGGAGACTGCACGGTCAGCCTCAAGACCAAATATTAATAGATGAGGGTGTAGAGGACGCTGCCCAGATCTTTATGCTCAGAATATATGTTGTCCCTCTCGTGGACAGAACAGGCAGGGACGGGGCTGGTAGGAGACTCGAGTGGCCCTGGAGGATCCTGGGAAGGGTGGAGAGATGAAGAAAGTGGGAAGAACTTCAGCACTCCTCCACCTTCTCACTTCACCACATCATGGATCATTATTTCCAGTAGGAGTCTCTGGAGATGTTCCCACTTCTGGCTATGCTGTAATTTTTCTAAAATTGCTAATTGTCAAGTTATGGCATGCTATTACTTAAGGATATCAAAAAGCACCCCCTACCTTGGCCTGCAAATATCTTACCACTTAAAGGAACTCCTTTGTATTGGAGAATTCTCTGGAAGACACCATATGCAAAGATTTTGCCAAAGAAGTACCTAAGCACGTGCCATCTATCTATCTGGAATATTGTCCCTTCATTTTCCTATCTTTTAAAATTCTACTCATTTTTCAAGACCTTCTTTGGACCAGTGCCTCTTTCCTGGGGACCCCAGTAGTTTCTTGGACACACCTGTATTAACATGTGCTTGCTCAATTGCTTTAGTCATGTCCAGCTCCGTGTGACCTTATGGACTGTAGCCTGTCAGGCTCCTCTGTCCTAGGGATTCTCCCGGAGAGAATACTGCAGTGGGATCCTATGCTCTCCTCCAGGGGATTTTTCCAACCCAGGGATCAAATTCTCACCTCTTACATCTCTGGCATTAGCATATAGGTTTTTTACCACTAAGACAACCATCAGTTAGTTCAGTTCAGTTCAGTCACTCAGTCGTGTCCGACTCTTTGTGACCCCATGAGTCACAGCATGCCAGGCCTCCCTGTCCATCACCAACTCCCAGAGTTCACTCAAACTCACATCCATCGAGTCACTGATGCCATCCAGCCGTCTCATCCTCTGTCGATCCCTTCTCTTCCTACCCACAATCCCTCCCAGCATCAGAGTCTTTTCCAATGAGTCAACTCTTCGCATGAGGTGGCCAAAGTACTGGAGTTTCAGCTTTAGCATCATTCCTTCTAAAGAAATCCCAGGGCTGATCTCCTTCAGAATGGACTGGTTGGATCTCCTTGCAGTCCAAGAGACTCTCAAGAGTCTTCTCCAACACCACAGTTCAAAAGCATCAATTCTTCGGTGCTCAGCTTTCTTCCCAGTCCAACTCTCACATCCATACATGACCACTGGAAAAACCATAGCCTTGGCTAGATGGACCTTTATTGCCAAAGTAATGTCTCTGCTTTTCAATATGCTGTCTAGGTTGGCCATAACTTTCCTTCCAAGGAATAAGCATCTTTTAATTTCATGGCTGCAATCACCATCTGCAGTGATTTTGGAGCCCCCCAAAATAAAGTCTGACCACTGTTTTCCCATCTATTTCCCATGAAGTGATGGGACCAGATGCCATGATCTTTGTTCTCTGAATGTTGAGCTTTAAGCCAACTTTTTCACTCTCCTCTTTCACTTTCATCAAGAGGCTTTTTAGGTCCTCTTCACTTTCTGCCAGAAAGGTGGTGTCATCTGCATATCTGAGGTTATTGATATTTCTCCTGGCAATCTTGATTCCAGCTTGTGCTTCCTCCAGCCCAGCATTTCCCATGATCTACTCTGTATGTCAGTTACATAAGCAGGGTGACAATATACAGCCTTGATGTACTCCTTTTCCTATTTGGAACCAGTCTGTTGTTCCATGTCCAGTTCTAGCTGTTGCTTCCTGACCTGCATACATATTTCTCAAGAGGCAGG
>SJXQ01007574.1:0-121090 GCA_006408695.1 Aepyceros melampus | reverse complement strand
TTTTCTGGAACTCTCTTGCTTTTTCGATGATCCAGCGGATGTTGGCAATTTGATCTCTGGTTCCTCTGCCTTTTCTAAAACCAGCTTGAACATCAGGGAGTTCACGGTTCACATATTGCTGAAGTCTGACTTGGAGAATTTTGAGCATTACTTTACTAGCATGTGAGATGAGTGCAATTGTGTGGTAGTTTGAGCATTCTTTGGCATTGCCTTTCTTTGGAATTGGGATGAAAACTGACCTTTTCCAGTCCTGTGGCCACTGCTGAGTTTTCCAAATTTGCTGGCAAATTGAGTGCAGCACTTTCACAGCATCATCTTTCAGGATTTGAAACAGCTCAACTGGAATTCCATCACCTCCACTAGCTTTGTTCACAGTGATGCTTTCTAAGGCCCACTTGACTTCACATTCCAAGATGTCTGGCTCTAGATTAGTCAACACATCATCATGATTATCTGGGTCGTGAAGATCTTTTTTGTACAGTAAATTAAGTTTAATGGGCTTGAATTTAAAGCAGTCCAAAAAAAAAAAAAAAAGACTAAATGGGGCAGTGTGTGTTAAGTACTTGGCACAGATTAGGCATTTCTCTTTCTTTCTGTCAGTTCTTCAGTTGAACTACTTTTAGGATTCACTTATTTCCCTCCTGATTCCTTACCACCACTATAATCTACTCCTTAATCACTTTAAAAGCTTCCTAACAACAGAATGGTTCCAAATAGGAAAAGGAGTACATCAAGGCTGTATATTGTCACCCGGCTTATTTAACTTCTATGCAGAGTACATTATGAGAAACGTTGGGCTGGAAGAAGCACAAGCTGGAATCAAGATTGCCAGGAGAAATATCAATAACCTCAGATAGGCAGATGACACCACCCTTCTGGCAGAAAGTGAAGAGGACCTAAAAAGCCTCTTGATGAAAGCGAAAGAGGAGAGTGAAAAAGTTGGCTTAAAGCTCAACCCTCAGAGAACAAAGATCATAGCATCTAATCCCATCACTTCATGGCAAATAGATGGGAAAACAGTGGAAACAGTGTCAGACTTTATTTTGGGGAGCTCCAAAATCACTGCAGATGGTGATTGCAGCCATGAAATTAAAAGATGCTTACTCCTTGGAAGGAAAGTTATGACCAACCTAGACAGCATATTGAAAAGCAGAGACATTACTTTGGCAATAAAGGTCCGTCTAGTCCAAGGCTATGGTTTTTCCAGTGGTCATGTATGGATGTGAGAGTTAGCTCAACCCTCAGAGAACAAAGATCATAGCATCTAATCCCATCACTTCATGGCAAATAGATGGGAAAACAGTGGAAACAGTGTCAGACTTTATTTTGGGGAGCTCCAAAATCACTGCAGATGGTGATTGCAGCCATGAAATTAAAAGATGCTTACTCCTTGGAAGGAAAGTTATGACCAACCTAGACAGCATATTGAAAAGCAGAGACATTACTTTGGCAATAAAGGTCCGTCTAGTCCAAGGCTATGGTTTTTCCAGTGGTCATGTATGGATGTGAGAGTTGGACTGTGAAGAAAGCTGAGCGCAGAAGAATTGATGCTTTTGAACTGTGGTGTTGGAGAAGACTCTTGAGAGTCTCTTGGACTGCAAGGAGATCCAACCAGTCCATTCTGAAGGAGATCAGCCCTGGGATTTCTTTAGAAGGAATGATGCTAAAGCTGATACTCCAGTACTTCGGCCACCTCATGCGAAGAGTTGACTCATTGGAAAAGACTCTGATGCTGGGAGGGATTGTGGGTAGGAGGAGAAGGGATCGACAGAGGATGAGACGGCTGGATGGCATCAGTGACTCGATGGATGTGAGTTTGAGTGAACTCCGGGAGTTGGTGATGGACAGGGAGGCCTGGTGTGCTGCGATTCATGGGGTTGCAAAGATTCAGACACGGCTGAGCGACTGAACTGAACTGAACTGAACTAGCTCTTGAAGGAAGGAACTGAGTGGGTCAGAAGCAAAAAGAGGCTGCAGGTGGGAGACAGAAAAAGTGTGCTTTCAAGAGACTGGGGAGACCAAGACTGAAGCAGTTGCATTCTGTGGCACCATGGAAAGAAGGTGCAGTAAGTTCAGGACCGTGTTATAGAAGACACCAGAAACAAGGAAGGGCAGCTCGCTTGATTTAGTAGAAAACAGAAGACCTTCAGAGCTTCTTGATCATGTTGAGTGACCAGGTGACGGCTGCATTTTCATATTTGGTGACTGATTCAGCCATACAAGGAGAAATCACAAGACCATGCGTATGCACAAAAGTGAAGTTGGAAACTGTTTTACAGCCATAAGACTGTTCAGTCCATACTTTTCAGGAAATAATTCAGATCACTTAACTGAGACTTGTTTTTACATTTCCACTCATCATTCCCTGGTGTAAAATCAAGTCGTTTAAAGAGAAGCCGAGTGTAACAAAACGAATACAGTATTGTAAAGCAAAACAAACTAAAAAATAAAAATTAATTAAAAAAAAAAAAAAAAAAGAGAAGCCGGCACATTTTGTTTGAAGGTATGGACTCCTCTGCCAGTTAAGAAGTCTAAACCTTTAGAAGAATTCAGTCTTTCTAATTAAATTCATTAGCTCCTGGTCTTATAAATAAGGCCATCTGGTATTTGAGAAAAACATATATTGTATTATTAGATATTGAAGTTTATGTCAACTTCATCTTGGGCATGAAGGATATTCCAGGGCAACTTTGATCATCACTAATTCTCTGGCAGCCACTTCCTTCTTCCTGGGCCCGGGAGCTTGTGTACAGGAGATGTGCTCTGGTATGTACCACTCCTCCACACTCTATCCCACCTCCCAATATAACAGCTTTCCTTCACCCAATTTCCTGCCCACCCACTGCACACTCAGCCTCTCCCTGCATTACTGCCCAAAGAAGTGAGTGTGCCCTGTTCTCCCTTTTCTCAGAACAGTACATTGATCTGGCCCAAGATACATCCTTCCCTGTTTTGTACTTTGTCTCTCCAGATGGTTCCTTGTTCACCCAGGGGCCTGGAGGGTTTCTGTTCTGTCCATCCCACCTGAAACCCTATCCTGCAGAGGATCTGGTAAACTATTCCACATGATGCTTGGATATATTCTTGTGGGAGTGGAGGGAAATATGGAAAATTGAGAGGCAAGAGAATATAATGCAGTCCAAAGACATCTTCTTTTCTTCTTCTAAAATGAACAACACACACACACACACACACACACACCCACACCCCTCAGTTGGGGGTTGAGGGTCCTTGCTGTTACTTCTGTTTCTCCTTGGAATTTCCCATGGTGACATTGACATGTTTGCAGCAGTAGATGTGGTCACCAAAAGCATAATATGTAATTCTTCTTAGAAAAACAGGCAGGAAACTATTTCTAAAATAAGTGGAAGCTCAAATCATGGAGATTTGGGCATCAGCCTTCAGAGGAAGCACCAACTCTCTAGGCCAGGGGAGGATGTTCCGGAGTGAGGAACAGAAGGTCCACATTGCTCCCTGCTTGGTCTCTCTACTCCAAACCTTTCACTGGGTCATCAGAAGGGTCATTCTAGTTCAAGCTTGTGTTACTTTTCTATTTATTTATTTACGAACAAATAACCCATGCACATAGCACAGTATTCAAAGTATTCAACAGGTGATAAAGTGAAAAGTGAGCATCCTTCCTTGTCCTTCCCTGGCCACTATGTCCTCCTTGGGGGTTATTTCTATGACAAACTTCTTCAGGGTCCTCTTTCTGAAGATTGTCTATGCATTTTTAAAAATATAGTTATTTGAAATACTTTTATCAGCTTATTTGCTAATTTTTCTTAGAGCTATGGGTCAAAAAATAACAACATAAACAAATAAAAAAGATCCATGAAACATCACACACTACCATCTCCATGGTTTCCACTCTACACCAACTCGTCCCTACACCCCATCGGTTAACAGCTTTTAAATTCCTGCAAATTATTCCAGACTTCTTAAAGGAACATACAAACAAATACAGTTCTTATTCTTCCCCACAAGAGACTCTCTAAAGATGATAAAAAGGATCATTTGTAAAAGCAAATACCCATTAATGGAATTAACAATATGCAGTTTATAAAGCAGCCAACTTAAGCACAAATATATATATATATATATATATATATATATATATATATAAAAAAAAACTACTATGAATAAACAAATGTAACCATACAGAGTTTCCTTGCTTCAAGATATTGTGATCATCTTAAAAGGGGATCACCTTTTTCAAAAGTATTTAAAAATCCCTATGTCCTGGGCTTCACATTCCAGAATGTCTGGCTCTAGGTGAGTGATCACATCATTGTGGTTATCCAGGTTATTAAAACCTTGTTTGTATAGTTCTGTGTATTCTTGCCACCTCTTCCTAATATCTGTGCTTCTGGTAAGTCCATACTATTTCTGTCTTTTATTGTGCCCATCTTTGCATGAAATGTTCCCTTGTTATCTCTAATTTTCTTAAAGAGCTCTCTAGTCTTTCCCATTCTATTGTATTCTATTCTATAGAAGGAGAAAAAATGAAAACAGTGACAGACTTTATTTGGGAGGTTCCAAAATCACTGCGGATGACAGCTGCAGCCATGGAATTAAAAGACCTTTTATCACTGCAAGGAAAGATATGACAAACCTAGACTATGTATTAAATGAAAGCGAGATCGCTTTGTTGACAAAGGTTCATATAGACAGAGCTATGTTTTTCCTGGTGGCTCAGACAGTAAAGAATCTGCCTGCAACATGGGAGACCTGGGTTCGATCCCTGGTTTGGGAAGATACCCTGGAGGAAGGCATGGCAACCCACTCCAGTATTCTTGCCTGGAGAATTCCCATGGACAGCAGAGCCTGGCAGGCTACAGTCCATGGGGTCACTAAGAGTCGGACACCACTGAGCCACTAAACACAGCACACATGGTTTTTCCAGTAGTCATGTATGGATGTGAGAGCTGGACCGTAAAGAAGACGGAGTGCCGAAGAATTGATATTTTCAAACTGTGGTGTTGGAGAAGACTCTCTAGAGTCCCTTGGACTCCAAGGAGATCCAACCAGACAATCCTAAAGGAAATACACTCCAGTACTCTTGCCTGGAAAATCCCATGGATGGAGGAGCCTGGAAGGCTGCAGTCCATGGGGTCACTGAGGGTCGGACATGACTGAGTGACTTCACTTTCACTCTTCACTTTCCTGCATTGGAGAAGGAAATGGCAACCCAGTCCAGTGTTTGCCTGGAGAATCCCAGGGATGGGGGAGCCTGGTGGGCTGCCGTCTGTGAGGTTGCACAGAGTCGGACACAACTGAAGTGACTTAGCAGCAGCATTCATCAGAAGGATTGATGCTGAAGCTGAAGCTCCAAAATTTTGGTCAACTGATGCGAAGAGCCTCATTGGAAAAGACCCTGATACTGGGAAAGATTGAAGGCAGGAGGAGAAGGGGGCAACAGAGGATGAGATGGTTGGATGGCATCACCAGCTCAATGGACATGAATTTGAGCAAACTCCTAGAGATAGTGAAGGACAGGGAGGCCTGGTGTGCTGCAGTCCATTGGTTGCAAAGAGTCAGACATGACTGACGAACAACAAATGTCCTGGACTGTACCAATCAGAATAACTGCCAACATAACATCATCCCAGCTGTGCCTGGTACACCGTGTAGGTGTGTCTTGATGACTCAGCTTGTCTGCCCTGGGTCAGTCCGTGCATTGTTGGGGACCAAGGTGATGGCTCAGATGGTAAAGAATCTGCCTGCAGTGCGGGAGATCTGGGCTCGATCCCTGGGTTGGGAAGATCCCTTGGAGGAGGCCACTCCAGCATTCTTGCCTGGAGAATTCCATGCACAGCAGATCCTGGCAGGCTGCTGTCCATGGGGTCATGTGGTTTTGCCTGCCTCACACAGGGGCAGTGTCCATGGTGGCTCTTGATGAGAAGAGGAAACTTCTGTCTTGAGCTCCATCATACTAATGACACCTTTATTTGAGAAGTTCATAGTTCTTTTACAACAGCCTAGAATTTTACTGTGTAATCACCACGTTTTCTCTTGTGGATGGGGAATCCTAGCCCCAACAGTAGCTCTGTAGGTTCCTGCCTCATTTACCTATCTGGGAGATTCATACAAAGAGGGATGTCCCAGCTATAGGCCGGGAACCTAGCTGTGTCCTAGCTTCACTTTCTCCTGCTGTTTCTTCTCCCTGCAATACCCTATCCCTGTAGCCCCTAATTTGTAAAGTCCCCCCATCCTTTAAAATCCAGTTCACGTATCCCCTGAAAACAACCCAGATTTCCAATTTATAAGTATTTCTTCCTCTCCTCCAAGCCTTATTGCTCTCTCTATAATACTATCACATTCTGCTTATCACTGTAATTCCAGCTATGCTGCTAAGTCACTTCAGTCGTGTCCGACTCTGTGTGACCCATAGACAGCAGCTCACCAGGCTCCCCGTCCCTGGGATTCTCCAGGCAAGGACACTGGCATGGGTTGCCATTTCCTTCTCCAATGCATGAAAGTGAAGTCACTGAGTCGTGTCCAACTCTCAGTGACCCCATGGACTACAGCCCACCAGGCTCCTCCATCCATGGGATTTTCCAGGCAAGAGTACGGAGTGGGGTGCCATTGCCTTCTCTGAATTCCAGCTATAATTATACATAATTTTTCCCTATTATATTGTTGTTTAGTCACTAAGTCATGTCCAAATCTTTTGTGAGCCCATGGACGATAGCCTGCCAGGCTCCTCTGTCCATGGGATTTCCCAGGCAAGAATACTGCCATTCCCTTCTCCAGGGGATCGTCCTAACCCAGGGATCGAACCCACATACCCTGCATTAGAAGGCGGATACTTCACCACTGAACCTCCAGGCAAGCCAAGTTTCCCCACCATAGGACTATAAATTTTGTGACCTTGGCCGTTTATCTGCATACTCTCTGTGGCATAACTTAGTATAGTACATATAAAATAGTAGAATTTCAATAAATATTTATGAAACAGCATTGAATTGTTTGATTAAATCCTCACCCTAAGATTAATTGGGTGGTACAGGGTATTGGGAAAAAGGTTAGTGCTGCAGATAGGTCCAGAAAAAAAGCTTTCCACATGAACAGTGAAACAGGATGGTTAAGAATTCAATCTCTGGCCATAGCATGACCTGCATTCAATCCAGATTCTGCACTTATTAGCTATGTGACCTCAGGCAAGCTACTTGACCTATTTATTTCTTTATTTCCTATTGGGTTACAGTTGCTTTACAATATTGTGTTAGTTTCTGCTGTTAAATAAAGTGATCAGCTATATTAATGCCTATTTCCTCTCCCACTTATACCTACCCCTATGATCCCACCCGTCTAGGTCACCACAGAGCACTGAGCTGAGCTCCCTGTGCAGCACAGCAGCTCTCTATTAGCTATCTGTCTGACACATGGTAGTGTGTGTATGTCAATCCCAATTTCCCAACTGATCCCACTCCCCTGTGCCACGTCCATGCATTCATTGTCTACATCTGCCCTGCAAACAAGTTCATCTCTACCATTTTTCTAGATTCCACATATATGCTTTAATATACAGTATTTGTTTTTACAAAAAGACTTACTTCACTCTGTATGACTGACACTAGGTCCGTCCATGCCCTACAAATGACCCAATATTTTTCATTTTTATGGCTGAGTAATATTCCATTGTATGTATGTAGATTCCACATCTTCTTTATCCATTCATCTATCAGTGGACATTACTTGACCTCTTTAAAATCTTTTCCCCAAATGTAAAACAAGAATGGAAATAATAGTATCTATCTTTTAAAGCAAACAATGGACATTCAGTCATGACCGTTTTTAAGAGTTTTTATTGGGGTGACTGTCACTCTCATCTGTTTCTGGCCAGGAAATTCTGACAGTAGCAGCTGAAGTCAAGAGTTCTTTGAACCAGGGCTCAGACCACTTCCACCTCCAAGGTGCTGTTTGCTTGGAAGGAGGAAAATTAAAAAGCCTTTAATGAAGTTTCAGTGAACCTTCATTCCCACTGGGAAAGTAGGCTGAATAATTGTGAGTGTTTCATCCAAATCTGTTCACTGGTTTAAAAATAAATGTTCTCATTTCCAAACTGATACCAATACTGAGAACCACAGGACATAACTTTTTATTTGTTATTTGGTACTAATCATTAGGGCCTTCCCGGGTGGCTCAGTGATAAAGAATCCGCCTGCCAATGCAGGAGGCACAGGAGATTCGGGTTCAATCCCTGGGACGAGAAGATCCCCTGGAAGAAAGAATGGCAAACCACTCCTATATTCTTGCATGAAAAATCCCATGGAAAGAGGAACCTGTAGGGCTATAGTTGATGAGGTCACATGCACAGACTAATCATTAGTGTTCTTAAAATGTTATTTTTAAAAAGCCTGTCCAATTATCTCATCATAGTCTCGATAACAAAGGAATGGTTGAACTTAAATATTAGGAAGTTTTCCAACATCAAACAACTAGAGTACTGAGCTGACAAGACATGGGAAATTTACAATTTCTAGAGCAAAGTGCAGATATCATGAATCTGCAAAATTCAGGAAGCAGAGAGTTAACAACTGAAAACTGCTTGTCAATTGTGCTGGAAATTTCCATTGCTTGTTTTATTGGCTATGCGATAGGTTACATGGAGAGAGCTGTCTCCACATGTGTGTGTGTGTGCATGTGTGTGTGTCTGCAACGCTCTGTCCCAATGTTTTTCATCCAGCTGCATTTTCTAGCTTTCTCTGAAGTCACCAGAGGGCCCCCTCCTGGCTTGTTTATTGTATATCCAATGCCCTGCTCTACATGGCCATACTCCCAGTATGATCTATTAAGAGTTCCCTTTGCAAAGACATTAGTGGTGCTTGTTAAGAAAATAGTTAACTAGAATATATACTGACTTGTATAAACAAAGGAACTATTAATCCAGATCATTTGAAAGTTTGTGAAGAAAGTTAGAAGTTTAATCCCTTAGAGCAGCAAGGGACCTAAAACAGTACTTGAGAAAACCCCTGTTAAAAATTTTAGATGAGGAAATTCAGGTACAGAGAAAAGAAGCAATGTTCCCCAAATCACAAAGCTAATTACAAAGTCTGGCTTTCAGACTAACAGTGTACCATCAATCGCACAAAGAGCAGAAATAGAGGGGTTACCCACTATAGTCATGACCAGCAAATTAAGAAATAGCATCGGCCCTTAGGAAGCCCTGTTTGGGAAATAGAAATTCCAGTATGGCACACTGAAATTCTATTCATGAAGCAGCACCGTTAAACATTGCAGAACTTAAATGTCAAAATAAATGTGCATAAAAAGAGCGGACATGTTTCCCAAACCATCTGCCTTCCTTCTTGGAGATGGCAGACCCAGAGGAGGACGGCAGCTAAATCCCAGGTGTGGGGGTGGGGCCAAGAATGGAGAAATGACACACTCTGGACCCCAGGTGGCTGGCCTGTCCAGGGTTAGCCTATAGGCCGATCCAAGGTAGAACTATGGGGAAATTGGCTAAAGAGGGAAAGAGTGATCAAAGGAAGGCAGAGGAAGATGCCCTCTTGCCTTGCTGATGCCTCTGTTTTGATCTTTGGGGGATACTTGGTGTCTGCAGGCCTCCTGCTTTTCTCTCCAGGCAGTTACTTCATGGAGCATCTTCTGCACCTTTTCACTCATTCTTTGCATTACTGCAATGCCAAAGGGGATCGCATGGACAGACGCAGTGCTCCTGCAGCCTCTGGAAACATCATTGCTCTTGTGACGTGGCTCCCTGCAGTTGGAGGGGAGGCTGGAAGCTTTCCTGGCAGAGGAAAAGGGGGCTTCCCAGGGCCAGGTTTGCAGGAGCCCCGCAAGGGGGCCTCTCAGAAAGCACATTCAGTCAGGTCCTTCCCAGAGTGAGGGGCACGTGACAGGACCAGGTGGGCTCTGCACAAGAATGGCCTCCAGGGAGCGCTCCAGACCCTGTCTGTACCACCAGCATTCCTGCCTCCCTCCCAGTCCTGTCAGGCTCATCGGCTTCATGACAGGAAATACTTGTGGTCTAGAATTGTCAGGGGACCTATATATTAACCTTGGTAGGAATTTCCCAGACCTCCCCTCACCCACAAAGGGGAAAAAATTCATCTACCCATCACCAGTCAGGAACTTCAACAAATCTCTCCCTTTCTAGATCCATTTCCTGGAGTCACATTTATTTCAAATTGCCAGAGGAAAAGACTGAAGCTCAGAGAGATTCAGTGACTCTGAAATAATCAAGATTTGGATCTGGATTTTCAAACTGGATGTTAGTGTCTTTTGTTGTGTGTGTGTGTGTTTTTCCCCCCTGCTCGTCAGAGTATTTTCTCTTAGCATTTCAATGAGAGTTTATCAGCTCAGCTCTTGTGTCTGAGAGAGACTCAGGATGGGCAAGGCAGGGACACTTTTCTTGTTAGAAAGAAGGGCATTAGAAGCATTGTTCTGGGGCTTCCCTGGGGGTCTAGTGGTTAAGAATTTGCCTTGTAATACAGGGTACACGGTTCGATTCCTGGTCCGAGAGGATCCCGCATGCCACGGAGCAGCTAAGCCTATGCGCTCCAACTAGTAAGCCAGTGCTTCAGAGTCCACAAGTCACAACTTACCAGCCCCTGTGCCAATAACTATGGAAACCCATGCACCTGGAGCCCATGCTCAGCAACAAGAGAAGCCACCCCAATGAGAAGCCTGAGCACCCAAGGAAGAGTAGCCCCAGCTCCCCACAGCTAGAGGTAGCCTGAGACCAGCAATGAAGACCCAGCACAGCCAAAAATAAAAAGAAAGAAATCTTTTTTTTTTTTTTTAAGGAAGCATTTTTGCAGCCTAAGCTCTGTTCAGCTACAAGTTTTCACTCAGCTAGGTTTCTAGGACATGAGCTGGGTAGAGAAAAGATCTGGAGGGACAACCAGAATATACACAATAGGGTACAATGATTGGAGCCCTACCAGGATTCTGTAAAATAGGAGCAGAGCAGTTTGGCAAAGAAAAAATCAGATGGCTGCTATCCTAAGAAGGAGGAGCAGGGCTAAGCAGCCCAACATAACAAATGTCCATTGCAAACTCCCAGCGGTGGAGCTTGTGCTCATTGTACACCCTGGGTGAAGACTGATGTTCAAAACCCACTGCAGCTAGATGGAGGTCCCCAGGGCTGGAAGACCTGGGCACTATTCTCTGCCCACCAGAGGCCCCAAGTTCTGTTTCTCCTCTCCATCTCCACTGACATAGTGCAGGGGCCCCTCTTTGGGTACTGCCATGTGTCTGATGCATTGCTGGTCTCCTCTTTTTGCATAAAACTGGCATCCAACCTAGGGGTCTATACCAGCTAGATATTTGACAGAAGTTTGGTGATAAAATATTGTCGATTCAAGGTAGAAGATGGGTGTGACTTTTCCTTAATCCTTTAAGTATTATGTCTCCCCTTCCATCCTCTCATTAAATACATGGAAGAGAAAGAATAAAGTGAATCTGGTTTGGGGTTGGTAAGTGATATAATTAAAAGTATTAAAGCAGTGACCTGAGTATCAGGAGAACTAGGTGGCTGCCCTCGTTGTATAGTCTGTGTGGAATCAAGGCTTCTCACTATTAATTGTGTCTTAGATTCTCTCACTATTAACTGAAATGCTTTGTGGCTTATCAGCCTCAGCACCACTGATATTTTTGGCTACACAGTTTTCTCTTGCTGGGGGAGGGAGTGTCCTGTACGTCATGGGTATATAACACAGCCTTGATCTATACTCACTAGATGCCAACAGCAACCTCTGCACCCCCAAGTGAGACAATGAGAAATGTCCCCAGACATTTGCAAATGTTCCCTGAAGAACCTCCTCTGTTGACAACTGCTGGGCCAGATGACCTCTGCACCAGCTAAAGCATAGGCTTGGCTTCATGTTTCTGAGACTGAAAATAACAAAGGCTAATACAAGATAAAAATTAATTTTTCGCAGACTTCCCTGGTGGTCCAGAATCTGCCTGCCAATGCAGGAGACACGGGTTCGACCCCTGGTCTGGGAACGGTGCACATGCCTCAGGGCAATGAAGCCGGTGTGCCAGAGCTTCTGAGCCCAGACCCTAAAGCCCATGCTCCACAACAAGAGAAATCACTGCAGTGAAGAAGCAAAGAGTAGCCCTCACTCACCACAGCTAGAAAGCTCACGCGCAGCTGAAGACCCAGTGCAGCCAAAAATAAATAAATAAAATGTTTTTAAAAAGGAAGTCAATTCACCCTTTAAAAAAAAGAAATTAATTTTTCTCATAACAAAGTCAGCTGGTAAGGCAGCACTGCTCTGCCAAGTTGATAAGAACCGAGACTCCTTTTATCTTGTTGTTTTGCCCTTCACAGGCTGTTTTCCGTGCCTGATTCAAGTGACATCTACATTCCAATCAGATCAGCAGGGTGAAAGAAGGAGGACAGAGGCAAGGAGGGTTACCTCTCTCTCCTTTAAGGGTTTGGCCTGTAATTTGCATTTGTAATCACTCTCATCCCACTGGCCAGAAATTAGTCATAGGGCCATATCTAGCTATAAGGGAGCTAAATATAGTTTTCCTTTGCAAACTATTTAGCAAATATAGCTTTTTGTATGGGCTGCCATGAGCCAAGTTGAATTCATTTAAAATCAAATTTATATCTGTTATTTTGCTTTATTTTAGAAAATTTTGGTTAATGGGGAGAGTTTGGGCAATATGTCCTTGGCTGACTTGGGGAGGTGGGAAGCAGAATCCTTCCCTCCACGCTCTTTATCTCTTCATCTCCTCCAACCATCAGAGCCCCCAGAGGCCAGCTATCTGGGTCATATGAATAGAATTCCAGGAGCCCTGAAGATCTGGCCAAAGAGCTCAGAGGTGATTGAGTTCATACTGAGGAAAATCCTGAGGGTCAACTCTCATTTTCTGAATAGCTATAGAGAGAAGTATGTCACTGCCAAAGGCTCTAACAAGTGTCTGAAGCTGTGCTTAAACAAGTTTGTGTGAAAAGAGAGACAGAAGATCAAAGCAGATCAAAGCGAGCCCTGCAGAGTCAGAGATTCTGCCCAGGGCTGCATGACTTCTGACAGCGATAGAGGGAACAGCTTGAAGCAAGTGGGGAACTAGTCTTTTGCTCACTGATGGGGCATCACTGGCTTTGTCTCTGGAACTGGAATTACTGCCTATTGAATGAGTTGATTATTGGTTGTTTTTCTCATCTAGATTGGAAAGTTATATATGATAAAAAGTGTTTCCCCTCTGTTAGTTGATAACAGACAGCACAACAAAGATAATGCATAATATCCCCAGCATTCTACTTCATCCTTCTTATTACAGATAGTTAATTACTTATATACCTAACCAATTATATAATTACCTAGTGTAATATATAAATTGCCTATTGTAATATATAATTACCTATTTGTAGACTTATGTAATTAATATCATTTTCCCTTGATACATTAAAAAAAAAAAAAAACACTCACAGGAGAAAAAAAAGAGCTAAATTACATTGCACTTGGTTCCTAGCTCAGGAAAGCCAGGTTGAATGAATAAGGAAATGTTTTTCTCTGTTACGCAGCAAAACCATCCTTCTAAGTTAGTTTGTTGATTCTCACGCTCTTCATTTCATCCGTGTTTCCTGTAGGCTATGGCTACAGTGACTGCAATTTTAAACTTTTTTATTGTGAAGTGTCCTACACAAATAGAAAAATATCCAAAACGTAGAAGAATGATCATAAAGTGAACACTCATCTTTCCATCCAGGACAAGAAGTAGAACACTACCACCTCAAACCCTCACCTATTCCAGTCACTACTCCATTTCCCCCCAAAACATACATACTGTTCTGACTTAACAGAGGAGCTCTGTTTTGCCTATTTTGAACTTTGTATAAGCAGAACCATGCATTTTCTTAAGATACATGTTTTTAGAAGGAAAAATTTGATACTTATGTATACCACTGGGTCAGTGAGCTGAGATGAAAATCTACAACATATGGTCAATGTAACTTTGTGTCATAAAGAAAGTTCATCTCTACTGTTCCATGCTTATTCCTCCAGAAAAAGAACAAGTCTGATGAATCTGTCCCAGAGACCCAGAAGCATTTCCTGGGAACCAGCAACTTATACCCAAACATAGTTTTGTTACCTTTGGCAAGAATCCAAAAAGGTTCTTCAAGCAATCAGACAGTGACAGATGGGATTTAGTGAAGAAGAAGGATAAGAAGGAAGAGAAGGACGAGAAAGACTGAAGACAGAGAGGGATAAGATTTTGCCTTCTTTCTTGTTTTAGGAGTGGTCATTAGATAGAAGCACCCACAGTAAACTTCTATTTTTTATTTGCTTGAAAGAGGAACGTATTAGTTGCTCAGTTGTGACTGTTTGTGACCCCATGGACTATAGCCCGCCAGGCTCCTCTGTCCGTGGAATTCTCCAGGCAAAAATACTGGAGTGGGTTGTCATTTCCTTCTGCAAAGGATCTTCCCAACCCAGGGATCGAACCCACATCTCTTGCGTCGTAGGCTGATTCCTTACCATTTGAGCCACCAAGGAAGCCCTTTTTATTTGTTTATAGATCAATAACTAGCTGAACCAGGAGAGAGAGAAAAAATAGAAAATTAAAGAGAGGTAACAATAGCCAGGTTTCACTGAGTTTTGCTGCATAACAACCAACCTCCAACTATCAGTAACTTAAAATAGTAAAGGCTTTTCCTGTACTCATATTACTTTAGTTGCTGTAGGTTCCCATTTTCCTCATTTTTTTTTCTGTAATACAAAGTTAAGGAGCCTTTCTGATCTCGGATATAATATTCTTGAGGCAGAAAGGCTAAAAAGAGGTGGCAGAGCTACTTGGTGGCTATTAAAACTTCTGCTTGAAATTGACATATGTCGTTTCTGCTAATATTTCATTAACAAAAGCATGTTTCTTGGCGAAGTTGACATTAGTCCTTTCTGGGAAAGCAGATGATAGGAGAAAAATGATGCAGACTATATCCAGGGGGCATATTAATGAAGATCAACCAGAAATTATATATGAAAATCAGAGGGAAATTCCTCCAAACTCAATAAACTCAGTCAGAAGCTATCTATTTTGGTGGATCAATTATATCAGGAATTCCACTGAACAATTAAACCTGTTTGTGTAAGAAGCCCATGCTGTCCCTGTATGAACAATGATTTCTCCAGGAAACATCTTTTAATGGATGCACTAGATTTCCAATATATTCTTTGTTTTCTTGGAGAATGTGAAGAATTCTAAGGATACAACTCAAATGAATGGAAGAGCCATGCCTAATTCTTGCTTTGTACCCAGAAGCCTCTGCTGTGGGCTGATCTTTAGTGTCTCTTCTGTTCTCTAATCCTCCTCTTGATGGACTTCTCTATGAGGATATAAATTATCCATCTTCAAGCAAAAGTAGACTATGATGTATTTTCAGAAACTTCATGATGTCTGATGCTTGCTGACAATGTGAATCCTGTCTTCATACTGAAAAGACAGGAAAATAATCTCCTCTTTCTTCAGGTTTTGGGGGTAGAGGGAGAGGGGAATACAATTTCTTAATTCAGACAGCACTTTCTTAGTCCTTGTAAAAACTGTTTCCTTGAAGCTCTTTGTTTCTCTTTGAAATCAGCATTTTTTAAACTTAATTTTCAGTGATTCACCCTGGTGGATTATCTGCCTTAAAAGTTGAGTTAGGAGACTTTGGGGAGATTATAGCAGTGGCTGGATTTCAGTCTTCAGAAATGCAAGTCTGACACCTTCTGGAAAGCATGTTGCACTCACAAGCACCTCCTTGTCAGCAACAGTGAGATGGGCCCTGGGAACCTCATTTAGAAGCCGAGTTCTGACCTGAATGGGATTCGGGGCTATATGAAATTGGATAAGACAAAGTTGCATCTCTATATCCATAAATTGCTTCTTCTGAAAAAATTTAGCAGTTTTTTCAACTATGAATATAGGCAGTGAATTGTTAGTATCATGAGTGATGTCAACAGTAAAAATCGTAGTTTCTAATCACATTTTAGTTATTGTGGATATCTCAAAGCATTGTTTATGCTCCATATTATTTGAAATCACAATAGACCTGCTACCAGATTTTATTATTTTTTAGTAAATAGACATATGTGTTAATATCTCATACATTTGATTTTTTACATTTGAATTTAGTATTTCAATATAATTGGTTTCCTTTGAAATTGTGCTTATTTTAATTTATATCCTTACGGGCTATTTTAGGGCTTCCTTGGTGGCTCAGACGGTAAAGCGTTGCCTGTAACACGGGAGACCTGGGTTCGATCCCTGGGTCAGAAAGATTCCCTGGAGAAGGAAATGGCAACCCATTCCAGTACTCTTGCCTGGAAAACTCCACGGACGAAGGAGCTGGTAGGCTACAGTCCATGGGGTCGCAAAGAGTTGGATTTATGGTGCTAAGGTTTATGACACAGAAGGTACTAAGAATGCTTGCTCTATAAGAGACAGAGAAGGATAAAAGAAAGTATAAAACGACGCCCTTCCACTAAAATGGTGATCTTTAGTTCTTATATATAGAATTAAACACGAGAGTTTCTTTAACAAAAAAAATGTTTTGTACATTGATGTACAAAATTTGTGCTTTCTTTTTCATGAAACTGGACCCTAAAACTCTGGTTAAAAAAGAACTTCTGTTTCTCCTTATGCGCCCCTCATTCAACCAACCAACTGCACACGCACACACACAGAGTGATGTGTAAGTATGTTTAGTTCTATAAAAATATCTTTTTAAAGCCATGAAATTTTTTTTCAATTTATACATCAGGTGATATTTTCTGAACACCAAATTGCACTCAAAAAGTGACTAAGAAGAGCAGATTGTAGCAAACTGTCAGTGTACATTGAAATGCTTCTGTGTGGAGAACATTAGAAAAAATCCTGCACTCCAGGAAATCAGCAGCTGTTCAACACAGTCAGCTGGTGGGGCTATCATGTAGCCAGAATGGTCTGGAGAACTGGCTGTCAAGTCTGAGTGGCCTCCAAGTGCTTGGTATACATTCCAAGGGGGCAGGACATGATCCAAGAAAGCAGAAAGTAGAAAAAACGGTGACTTCATTCTGTCTGTGTGTCAGAGGTCGAGTTCATGGGACATGAGATGCCTCTGTCAGTTGTACATTGAAATGCTTCTGTGTGGAGAACATTAGAAAAAATCCTGCACTCCAGGAAATCAGCAGCTGTTCAATACAGTCAGCTGGTGGGGCTATCATGTAGCCAGAATGGTCTGGAGAACTGGCTGTCAAGTCTGAGTGGCCTCCAAGTGCTTGGTATACATTCCAAGGGGGCAGGACATGATCCAAGAAAGCAGAAAGTAGAAAAAACGGTGACTTCATTCTGTCTGTTTGTCAGAGGTCGAGTTCATGGGACATGAGATGCCCTGGGAGGTGAGGACGTTCTACAAAGCAATGGTGTCGACAGCCACCCCTTCTCCTTCCTCTGCTCTCCAAAGGTGGCTTCACAGATGACACTATCTAGCTTAAACTAAACTAACCCTCACAAAATGGAGTTCTACCTGAACTTTGCATTGAAGATAATGTTTGCAACATGCAAATTCACAAACCTATAGAAATACAATAGCATAGGTCCAGTCGCTCTTAATGGGGTCCCTTTAGCAACAATACAAAGAGAAAAATGACTATTTCATCATACCTGATAATAAATTGGATCCCCCCAAATTGAAATTATCAAGATGACTTAATATATGGATCTGTAAACATCATTAATGATGGCTTTGCCAGTAGTGTGGATTATGTCTTGAGATAATAGTTAATAATAGTCCTGTGCATGCGTGCTCATGCTAAGTCGCTTCAANAAGAGAAAAATGACTATTTCATCATACCTGATAATAAATTGGATCCCCCCAAATTGAAATTATCAAGATGACTTAATATATGGATCTGTAAACATCATTAATGATGGCTTTGCCAGTAGTGTGGATTATGTCTTGAGATAATAGTTAATAATAGTCCTGTGCATGCGTGCTCATGCTAAGTCGCTTCAATCGTGTCCGACTCTTTGCAACCCCATAGACTGTAGCCCACCAGGCTCCTCTGTCCATGGGATTCTCCAGGCAAGAATACTGGAGTGGGTTGCCACAGCCTCCTCCAGGGGATCTTCCCGACCCAGGGATCGAAACCAGGTCTCCTTGGTCTCCTGCATTGGCAGGTGATTCTTATCACTGCGCCACTGGCATTAATAGTAGTCCTACTTGATAGGGCCCACATGGGGTCGCATTGATAAGATGGCTCCTCACGTCAACCTTGCAAACAAAGGCTAAATCACAGTGATCTGTGAGACTGATCAAATTGCCCAAATGGCATTCTGTTATCTCACTGGCGCCTATCTTCTCAAAGCTGCGAGACCACCAGGTTCCAGACCTCCAGCTACGGGTGACCATCCCTTCAGAGAATTTTTCCTTGGTGTGGTATAAGGACTCCATCAGAAAGGGAAAACGCTGGTTCTCCTTAAGAGCCAGTCACCCTCTCTTTTCCTCTAATAAATTTCCTTTTCTTGCCTGACTGCCTGGCTCGCTTTTTCTCTGTACTCGCCTTACACTACTTGTATATAATGTAGATTCAAAATTACTTACTAATAAAAATGTGTGAACAAAACAGTTTGAATATCACTACTTTAAGTTTCCAAGTATGAAATTTTTGAATTAAAACTTGAAAAAAATGTCTATTGTGAGTTCAAAGTCATTAGAGGAGGAGGTGCTGTATTGGCCAAAAGTCAGTTTACTATCCAAAGATAAACATGACTATAATGTGGAAAAGTGACAAGAAGACATTGTTGATTGAAAGGGATATTAAGGCAATGTGGAATGTATTTAACCATCTCATTCTGTCTCTGCTGACAGACTGTGCACCTCATGTGGTCAAGGACTATGCCTATTAACTCTATGTCCCCAGGTGCCAACCCTCTAACTAGGATTGGGAGGGGCTCCAGAAAGTATTTGCTGGATTAACAGATTCAAAGAAACAAAGACTAAGGAGAATTTGACCTTTGGTTTATAGCAAATTTCTCTTTGCCCCTTAGTTATTCCAAGATGGAAAACCACTGCCTGTGTTCACTAGAAATCAAACAGCACCAAAAGAGCCTGTATTGATAAGAAGCACCAGCTCTTGCGGAGAGTCAGAAATTCCTCCCAACTCCGGGCCTCCACTGGCCCTTGCCCATCACTGTATATTATAGTACGTGCAACTTTGCACCATATTTTTATTTCTGGTTGTCTGCCACTGGTAGGCTGCTGTCCATGGGGTTGCAAAGAGTCGGACATGACTGAGAAATTTCCCTTTCACTTTTCATTTTCATGCATTGGAGAAGGAAATGGCAACCCACTCCAGTGTTCTTGCCTGGAGAATCCCAGGGATGGAGGAACCTGGTGGGCTGCCATCTATGGGGTCACACAGAGTTGGACACAACTGAAGTGACTTAGCAGCAGCAGCAGCCACTATCGGTTGAGCAATTCCTGGGAAACAAGGATCTTACTCATTTTAGTTTTCCTAATACCTAAAACATGATAGACATAGAATAAAGGAATAGGCAGCAAATATAGATGAGTACCTACTCTGTGCCAAGCACTTGATACGTTTATCTGCTTTTTACATCCCTTGTGACTCGGTGGTAAAGAATCTACCTGCTAATTCCAGGGACCCAGGTTCGATCCCTGAGTCCAGAATATCCCTTGGAAGAGGAAATGACAACCCACTCCAGTATTCTTGCCTGGAAAATCCCATGGACAGAGGAGCCTGGTGGGGCTACAGTACATGGGGTCGAAAAAGAATCAGACACCACTGAGGGACTGAACAACAAGATCACACAGCAAGTAAGGGATTCAGGATTCAAATTTAAGCTTGATTCCAAGTCCCAGACTCTTCTTACTTCCTCACAGTGCGTGATAAATGTAGGGCACTTAAGTTAACTGATTAATTAACATAGCCTGTTTGTCAGGACACTCAGGTTGTACAATGCTCACCATCACACAATGAAACTTAATTTATTTTCAAGAGCCCTAATTATTTAACTTCCTTTTTATTGAACTAAACTCTATTTGCCTACAGCTTGGCTTACTGCTCTGATTCTTCTCTGGAGCCACACAGGAAAACTGCAGCCTCCCCTTCCACAAAATCAGCCCTCTGCTTATGAAGACAACTGCTATGTGTCTCCCCCTCACCAAGCAGTTCTCTTTCCTTGCAAAATGACCAAGTTGCTTGCAAGAAGCAGAAAGGAAGCCTAACTTTAACCTTGCAGTTATGGATCCTTTGCCTTACCTCTATTGAAGGCTCTAGGACATCCAACAAGTAGACTCTAATGGATGTTTCCTTGGCATTCTTTTATGCATCAAAACATGATACTGAAATCCCTTGGCCCTTGATCCCCTGTGAATGTCATTAAGCTAGTAATCCCCACGTGCAGGCCTAGAGGGGGCTCATGACTCACAAGATGCCACCGAGTGGGCTCTGTGGAAAATACCTTTATCAATTTCTCTCAAAGTATGGTCTATCAAACTATCAGAATCACTGGAAGTCCAAATTAAAAGTAGATTCCTGGGCCAACCTAGCCCTACTGTTAGGGGAAGCACACTGATTGAAAGTGCCCACCCTGGCCAGGCACCATAGTAACCATTTGCACGAGTTGTTTTATGACAGGAGAGCCTGATAAGGAATATGGATCTAATAAGCCACCACCAACCGGAAGAGTTCGGGAAAGATCGAAAGGAGACACCGGGTATCCATCCACTTCCCAGAATCCCTCTCGATAGCGTCCACCTTGGCTGAGCAATGTGTGCACCACCAGGAAAGACTCTGAATTAGAATGATTGGTCAAAGACCACCCGGAAACTAATCTTATCACCATAAATCCCGAGACTTCGAGCCCCGCGGCAGAGCAGTTCTCCTGGGTTCCCTTACTCTACTGCTCTCCACCCGGGTGCCCTTTCCCAGTGAAATCTCTTGCTTTGTCAGCACATGCGTCTCCTCAGACAATTCATTTCTGAGTGTTAGACAAGAGCGCAGTTTCGGGCCCTGGAAGGGGTCTCCCTTCCTGCAACACTACTAGATTGGAATCCCTAGGATAAGACTTGGACTTCATACTTGTTAATAAGCATTCCTTTCCTCAGTGATTCTAATACCCAAACTTGGGAGCCTCAGACGAAAGCAAGGCTGTGTCTAAATCACAAGGAGGTTATCTTTTTGTGCAATCCGTGTTGGTGGTCAGCAATCAAAGTCTGTCCACTTAAATAAAGAATATTTTTCTAAATGGGATTGTCAATATTTATGTAAGAAAAACAAAAACATCTTTCAAGGGAGTTTAGCAGCAATCATATATATTGGGCATGCACGCTCAGTAGTGTCTCTTTTTGACTCCATGGACTGTAGCCTGCCAGGCTTCTCTGTCCATGGGATTCTCTAGGCAAGAATACTGGAGTGGGTAGCCATTCCTTTCTCCAGGGCATCTTCCCAGCCCAGGGATTGAACCCAGGTCTCTTGCATTGCAGACAGAGTCTTTACCGCTGAGCTATTTATATAAAATCAAGATAAAAAGATGGAATCCTATAATTAGTGGGGCCAACCTAGCAACATAAGTGGGCACCTGCACCGACAGCTGGGTCAGATGGCAGATGGGATCCTAACGTTAGTTCAGACCCAGCTGAGGACTGGGTTGACAAAGTAACTAAACTCAGTGTCTCCTATGGAGCTTTCACTGAGGCTCCATGAGTTGATTGCACTGCTTAAGAATTTTTAAAACAACTTTCCAAACCCAATCCCAATCCATGGACTGTAGCCTGCCAGGCTTCTCTGTCCATGGGATTCTCTAGGCAAGAATACTGGAGTGGGTAGCCATTCCTTTCTCCAGGGCATCTTCCCAGCCCAGGGATTGAACCCAGGTCTCTTGCATTGCAGACAGAGTCTTACCGCTATTTATATAAAATCAAGATAAAAAGATGGAATCCTATAATTAGTGGGGCCAACCTAGCAACATAAGTGGGCACCTGCACCGACAGCTGGGTCAGATGGCAGATGGGATCCTAACGTTAGTTCAGACCCAGCTGAGGACTGGGTTGACAAAGTAACTAAACTCAGTGTCTCCTATGGAGCTTTCACTGAGGCTCCATGAGTTGATTGCACTGCTTAAGAATTTTTAAAACAACTTTCCAAACCCAATCCCAACCTCTTTTACTAAAAGAAACAGATTTTTTTTTTAATCTAAAGTGAATAAATCCTAAAGTTCTTTGAGGCTTATATGATACTTCAGTTCAGTTCAGTTCAGTCACTCAGTCATGTCCGACTGTTTGTGACCCCATGAATTGCAGCATGCCAAGCCTCCCTGTCCATCACCAACTCCCGGAGTTCACTCAAACTCATGTCCGTCAAGTGATGGACATTACTGGTGGTGCCATCCAACCATCTCATCCTCTGTCGTCCCCTTCTCCTCCTGCCCCCAATCCCTCCCAGCATCAGGGTCTTTTCCAATGAGTCAACTCTTCGCATAAGATGGCCAAAGTATTGGAGTTTCAGGCTCAGCATCAGTCCTTTTAATGAACACCCAGGACTGGTCTCCTTTAGGATGGACTGGTTGGATCTCCTTGCAGTCCAAGGGATGCTCAAGATCTTCTCCAACACCACAGTTCAAAAGCTGGGTTAGGTTCTTCCAGCTGTGATTTCTTAAGGAGCCAGTGGGATCAGAGGCCAGACAAACTGCCAGTGGGGTAGGCCAAATCCCAGGATTCCAATCTAGGAGAAGACGATCCATCTCTGTCTCTTAATTGCCATTCCAAGAAACAATTGTGCAAAAATACAGATTATGTCTCAGTGCCCTAGAATTTCTTCACCATAATGACCCTGGATGAGTTCTGCATTAAGAAATCCAAATTTATGAAACATTATTATGAAAAATTATTTCTGAAAAATCTTTCAATTTAGAGAGGTGTCACAAGAATATTCACGAGTGCACTTGAAAAATATGGTTCTGTGTACAAAACTCTGATTTACCCGCACCTTTCTAGAGCATACCTCCTACAGCACAAGAAAACACTGCAAAAAAGCCCACCAGGCCCAATCACTGATGGCAGCTGAGAGGCCCATCTGGGAAATAACTCCAGAACCCCTTCAGACAAACTTGCCGTGGTGGGGTGACCTGGCCGTCACTGATTCCCTGCCAGCTCGTTTGCAGCCAGGATTTTTCACAGATGCTCCCTGGTGAGTAGCAATTTCCGGATATTTTTCAAATGATTTTCATTCTGCCAGCTGGGCACAGTTCAGGGTGTGCAGCTTGGAGCACTCAGCCGGATGGACCAATCAAAGACGCTGGCCAGCCTGATTTGGATTAGACTGGACTGTGTGTGCCTTGCTTTAAGGTTGGCACACGCCCTGCTTTCCTCCCCTGTCGGTTTCCATCCTCCACCCGTCCACCTCCCTAAACCCCATAGTGCCTGCTATGAGCTCACCAGGCAGCCATCTCTTCGCCTTCTAGCACCTTCTCCCCAGGCCAACACCATGAATGAGTGGGCAATGGGACAGACGAGTAAGAACAATATTCTGGGACTAGAAAAGCTTAAATTTAAATCTAGTCCCAGTTCTGCCACTAACTAGCTGCATGGCCTCAGTCAAGTTGCTTAACCATTCAGGGTTTAGTTTTCTCTAGGTTAAAATGAGAGTCCATTACTAGGCTCACATAAGGACTTGACCAAGTCACCAGAGCCATTCTGTTAAGCTGCACACCTGACCAACAGCCCACGTACACCTCACCACTAAGTATGTTTACGGAGATATTTCAGAACTAGGGTTTCAGAAGAAAAAAATCTAATGATAGCTATTGAGCCTGTTTCAATGACAGACCCGGGCTGAACATTAAATTTGGAAGAAGACATGAAATCTATTATTAATGCTGCTTAGGGCAAGGAGAGGCTGAAAGAAAGGCAGCAGCTATAAAAATCGATGGTGAAATGGAATTTATCACCTCTGTGTCAGTCTGATGCCCCAGGACTTTTCCTCCAGGGTCCCAGGGTCCTCAATAATGAATAGTGAATCACAACATGCTCTCTGTGACCTTCAGGATATGCAAAGACAGAAGGATGAGAAAAGAATAAAAGAAATGAGAAAAATTCTGGAAAGTTTAACTTGATTATTACACTCTAAATTAAAAATGCTTTCTCAGATTATAAAGACAGAAACTTAAAGACTACTGAAAAATATAAATCATAAAATAAACTCACTTGTAATAGAGATAACCGCTGTCACCATCTTGACTATCTCCTTTCAACTTTTCTCATCTGACCACTATGAAAACAATTTCCTTCATTATTTTGAAGTGTCAGGCTTCCCCTTAATCATTCTGGCTCATAGAAATCTCTGAATCCTAGAGAACCCAAAGTGAAAAAATAATGCCAGCAAGTGATTATGTGAAGATGTGGCAGAACTGGGGTAAAGTTAGAGGGCTTCTATTGCTTAGCATTTGCAAACAAGCCTTTGTATCTCTGTTTCAGTATGGAGTATCAGGTATTACTTTCCAGTATGCACTGTTTGATCCTCCACTTTAAGTGGTTTCTTCAGTGGTTTCCCATTGCACTTTTTATAAAATTCACACTCCTTAAGAGGACTTCCTGGGACCCTCATGGTCACAGCCCTACCTCTGTCTTTGTTTATCCCCCACCTCTCCCCCCAACACTGTCTACCCTAACAATATCTGTGCTTTGTCCAGGCTATCCTGGGTCCTGGAGCACTCTTCCTCTGCAGTTGTCTGGCTAATTTCTAATTTATCTATCTGAACAGATTAGATCATTTTGCTATACCATCCCACCCCATAGTCTTCCCATATGAGCACCTACTGTATTTCAGCTATGACTTATTTTTCTGCCTTGACTATGAGACTAAATACCTTGAGAGCAGTGACTTGCTGTTTTGCTCACGTATCCCCATCCCCAAGCATGGACTTTTTGCAAAGTGAGTATTCCATGAACACTTGAATGGCAGCCTTCATCCACATTAATCAAGAAAGCTCTTCAAGGGAACATATCCTACTATCTTTCAGAGTGGGAGATTTTATCTGTGGTCAGCACTATGAAGAGAGAAATACAGTGTGCCCTTTTTTGAAGTTTTGGAAAATTGTCATTGAGACCTTTATATAGCTTTTGCAATGGCTATGGTGACTTTTTAAACTTCCCCAGAGTAGAATAAGAACTAAGGAGATGACCAATACTAGCCCTGCATTCTGTGACCCGAGAGAACACCAGTAACATTTGCGTTCTACCATCTTGCTCCTCAGAGGGTTAGCAGAGGCAATCTCCAGCATTAATACCACAGGGCTCTTTGATACAGGCTCATCACTAGCACTAAAACCTGCTAATGATAAGCCATTTTGTAGTTGTTTTAGTTGCTCTGTCGTTTCTGACTCTGTCGTTTCTGACCACATGGACTGTAACCCACCAGGCTCCTCTGTCCATGGGGTTTCCCAGGCAAGAATACTGAAATGGGTTGCTATTTCCTTCTCCAGGGGATCGTCCCAACCCAGGGATCAAACTTGCATCCCCTGCATTGGCAAACGGATTCTCTGAGCCACATGGGAAGCCCAAAGATAAGACAAACAGGCAAGAAATTTCCAGTTATCAGGAAGTAAAGAATTGAGGCTCAATTAAAAGTTGCAGGAAATCCAAAGTTACACAGATTTGATGTATTTTTCTTTACAATGATTATAAATGGGCTTTCATTCTTTTGGTGAATAGCCCATTACCTTCTGTGAGGGCATCAGAGAAAGACTCAAATAACGGAAGCAAGACATTATCATTATCAGGGCTTCCTTGGTGGCTCAGTGGTAAAGAATCCGCCTGCAATGCAGGAGCCCTAGGAGACACGGGTTTAATCCCTGGGTTGGGAAGATCCCCTAGAGGACGAAATGGCAACCCACTCCAGTATTCTTGCCTGGAGAATCCCATGAACAGAGGAGCCTGAAGGGCTATAGTCCATGGGGTCACAAAGAGTTGGACACGACTGAAGCGACTTAACACAGACATTATCAATGAGCTCTAGCATCTGCTTTCATCCAACCTACAAATGCAGCAGCCCTCTGCTCCAGCCAGCTTGGGTCTCTCACTGCCTTTCAAAAATGTAGGGGAGAAATGGGAAAAGACATGCTGTATCCCAACATCCCTGGTGAGGGGCGGTAGGTATCTTAACCATTCTATCATTTTTCTGGTAGTTGCAGTTACTCTTATAATGAGCAACATAAACTGTGAAATTAAACCGTGGCTTTGTTTGTGCCATGCTACTGCTGCTAAGTCACTTTAGTCGTGTCCGACTCTGTGTGACCCCATAGACGGCAGCCCACCAGGCTCCCCCATCTCTGGGATTCTCCAGGTAAGAATACTGGAGTGGGCTGCCATTTCCTTCTCCAATATATGAGAGTGAAGAGTGAAAGTGAAGTCGCTCAGTCGTGTCCGACTCTTGGCGACTCCATGGACTGCAGCCTACCAGGCTCCTCTGTCCATGAGATTTTCCAGGCAAGAGTACTGGAGTGGGGTTTGTGCCATAAAAGTGTAAAATCCCCCTTCTTTACCATTATAGAAAATGAAATTAAGAACAAACACATCTTAAGGAGATATTTACCTCTCCACACGGGTCCATGTACATCCACCACCACTCTTTTTCTATCTTGTTTCTGCTATTCTTAGTCATGTCATTGTCATTCCCAACTCCAAGCCATGCTCATGTTGACCAGATACCTAGAAGAAACGCCTTTCCCTCTCCCTTTCAGATTTGTAAATCCTGCTTACTCCACGAGGACCAATTTCTCTCTAACACCTTCCGAAAGACCTCTAGTCCACATTATCTGCCATATCCTACACTCATTTTGCACTTATAACCAACATCGCTCATTGTGGTGATTCATCACAAACCTTTTCCTTGCCTTTTGACTATTCCTACTGTCTCTCTTGACTCCGTAATGGATCCCTAAGTCCCTTGAAGGAGGAAGCTGTGATGTTTTTATTACAATACTAAGCACACAAAAGATGTTGAAACATGTGATAATTATTGAAGCAATCATTAAACTAACCATGAACAAAATGTAGATCATAGGAGTAGTAGAATGATCTGTATTTTGTTCACAGTTAATACCAGGCAAGAATGTCCCATCTCACCATTCCTTGTCAATATTGTCCTGTTAGTCACAGCTAATACAATGAGACAAAAATAGGTAATAAAAGGCATATGAATTGGAAAATAAGAAACAAAATTGTCTTTGTTCACAGACGACATGATCATCTATGCAGAAAAATCTGAAATTGTGACAAAGATACTCCGGAACTAATATGCAAAGATAGCAAGGTTGCAAGATACAAGGTTAATACACAAAAAATAATCTCTTTACTGTATACCAGCAATAAATAAGTGGAATTTGAATTTTAAAACACAATACCATTTACATTAGTACTCCAAAAAATAAATACTTAGGTATAAAATTAACAAAATTTGTACAAGATATGTATGAGGAAAACCACAAAACTCTGATGAAAGAAATATAAAAAATGTTCATAGATAGGAAGCCTTAATATTGTTAAGATCAATACTGCAGTAGGTTGCCATGTCCCTCCAGTGGATCTTTCCCAACCCAGGAATCAAACCAGGGTCTCCTGCATTGCAGGGGGATTCTTTACTAGTTGAGCTGAGAAGCCCCTCCCAATTTGAGCTACAGATTCTATGCAATTCTGATCAAAATCCCAGTGATTAACTGTGGATACTGGCAAACTGTTTCTAAAGTTTATGTGGAGAGACAGAAGACCCAGAATATTGTTGAAGAATGAAGTCAGAGGATTGCTACTACTCAATCTCAACATTTACTATAAAACTACAGTAATCAAGACAGTGTGGTATTGACAAGAGAACAGACAAATAGATCAATGGAACAGAGTAGAGAGTCCAGAAATAGATCCACTTAAGTATAGTCAACTCATCTTCGACAAAGGAGCAAAGACAGTACAATGGAAAAAACTACTCTTTGCAACAAATAGTGCTGGAATAAAGCGTACATGCATATGGAAAATAATGGATCGGCACAAAGGCCTTACACTCTTCACAAAAATTAACTCTAAATCATAGATCTAAATGTAAAATGCAAAAGTATAAGACTCTCAGAAGATAACAACAGGTCATCTAGGTTTTCTCCTATGTTAGATACAATGACAAAAGTTATGATCCATGAAAGAATAATTGATAAGCTGGGATTCATTAAAATTAAAAACTCCCAATCTGCAAGTCTTCATGAAGACAATGAAAAGACAAGTGACAGACTGCAAGAAAATATTTGCAAAAGGTTTTTAATAAAAGACCTGTTCAAAATTTACAATGAAGTCTAAAACCTCAATAATAAGAAAATAAATAATCCAATATTTTAAATGGACAAAAGATCTCAATAGACATCTCACCAAAGAAGATATACAGACAGCAAATAGCATATGAAAAGATACTATACATAATGTCACTGGGGAATTGCAAATTAAAATGACAGTTCGATACCACTACATACCCATTAGAATTGCCAAAACCAGAATGAGGGCAACACTAAATGCTGGTGAAAACGTGGAGCAACAAGAACTCTAATTTGCTCCAGGGAAGCAAAATGATACAGTAGTTTAAAAGACAGTTAGATGGTTTCTTACAAAACTAAACCTACTCTTAATATATGATCCAGCAGTCATGCTCCTTATGCTGTGCTATGCTTAGCCACTCGGTCACGACTGGCTCTTTGCACCCCATGGATTGTAGTCCGCCAGGTTCCTCTGTCCATGAGGATTCTCCAGGCAAGAATACTGGAGTGCAAAAAAATAAATAAATTAAAAAAAAAGAATACTGGAGTGCGTTACCATGCCCTCCTTGAGGGGCCTTCCCAACCCAGGGATCAAACTCAGGCCTCCTGCATTGCGGGTAGATTATTTACTATCTGAGCCACCAGGAAAGTCCAAGAATACTGGAGTGGATTGCCATGCCTTCCTCCAGGGCTTCTTCCCAACCCAGGGATCAAACTCAGGTCTCTCGTACTGCAGGCAGATTCTTTACCATCTGAGCCACCACGGAAGCCCCTCATGCTCCTTGGTATTAGCCAAAGGAGTTGAAAACTTACTTTCACACAGAAAACCTACACACTGATGTTTATAGCATCTTTATCCATAATCGCCAAAGCCTGGAAGCAGCAAAGATGCCCCTCAGTAGGTGAACAGGTAAATAAACTGGTACATCCAAACAATGGAATATTCAGTGCTAAAAAGAAATGAGCTATCAAACCATGAAAAGACCTGAAGGAACTTTAAATTCATATTACTAAGTGAAATAAGACAATGTAAAATGCTACTTACTATATAATTCAAATACATGACATTTTATAAAACTATAAAATTGTAAAAGAATCAGTGTTTGGCAAAGGTTCAAGGGGAGGAAAGGATAAATAGTCAGAGCACAGAGGATTTTTAAGGCAATGAAACTGCTCTGTATGATATATGATACTATAATGGTGAATACATGCCACTATTCATTTGACCAGACCCATAGATTTTACAGCATCAAGAGTGAAACCTCATCTAAACTTTGAGTGTGGGAGGTAATGACATAGGCTCATCAACTGTAATAAATGTGCCCCTCTGTCTTAGATGCAAAATCTCTGTACATTCTGCTTCATTTTTCTAGGAACCTAAAGCCACGCTGAAAAATAAAGCCTATCTCTTTTAAGATCTGGAATAAATTTTTATAAAAACATAAATTGTATATTGATTTTATGTTATTTTTGCAGGCTTTCATACAGGAAGAGAAGCTGGGTCTCTGTGGCCTAACGAGAATGTTAGATTTCCTTCCTGAAGGTGGCGTTTGTGTGCTATGGTCAAAGAATGCTTCCCTCATTGTTAAGCAAAAAGGAAAAAAATTTTACCAGACAGTAAAACAACTCATAAAACTGTCATGAGTAATTCCAGCAGCAGAGCTGAAATGCAAGGCTGCTCACTGCACCTCTGCTTCTCTGTGACAGGGGTGAGCGTTTGTAGATTAAGATTATAGACTTACCTGTGGACACTGAGACTCATAACTCAATTTACAGGTGCCTCAGAGCTGAAACAATACTTGCTGAGCTATGCACTGGGATTTCTTGCAGCACCAAGAACTTGAGCTATGGAAGGCCACAGATCTGGCTGACAGAGTCCAATGAGAAGGGGAATTCTCCAACCTGCACAATTAACTGTGACCAATGTACTCTGAGCCAATGAACAGTTACCTTGTGGGAACTATTTGAACTTGAGGGGGAAATGCCCCAATTAAAAGGTTCTAAAACTCAGTTTCTGCACAAGGAGTCCTTCTTGAGCATGTTAAACACAGAAATTTTTGGACTTCAACTTCAGAAATACTAATGTCAAGAGCATCACTGGAGTCTGGAAGTTTTTATCTGAGAAGCTTTCTAGAGTGGAAAATTACTCAGCTCTATAAAGAAAACAAACTGCTGACATAAGAAACAACATGGATGAAATCTCAACAACAATATTCTAATAGTCTAAGCAAAAGAAGCCAAACACAAAAGAGTAAGCACTGTATCACTGTGACAATATATATTATATATGATTATACATCATATACACATGTATGAAGTTCTAGAATAAACGCAACTTATCTGTGGTGATAAAAATGAGATTGTTGTATAGGACAGAGGATTAAATGATGGACTTGACTGCAATGGTGCATGAGGAAACTTTACAGCATGATACGAATGGTCTATGTTTTTATCAGAGTGGTAGCTACATGAGGGCATACATTTATCAAAACTTGTCTAACTGTACATGCTAAGTTGTGTGCACTTTAGTGTTGTAATGTTGTGTGATAGTGGCTCAGTCATGTCAGAATCTTGGCAAACCCATTGACAGTAGCCAGCCAGGCTCCTCTGTCCATGGAATTTTCCAGGCAAGAATACTGGAGTAGGTAGCTATTCCCATTTCAGTTCAGTTCGGTCACTCAGTCGTGTCTGACTCTTTGTGACCCCATGGATTGCAGCATGTCAGACTTCCCTGTCTTTCACCAACTCCCTTAGCTTGCTCAAACTCATGTCAATCAAGTTGGTGATGCCATCCAACCATCTCATCTTCTGTCTTCCCCTTCTCCACCTGCCTTCAATCTTTCCCAGCATCAGGGTCTTTTCCATGCAGTTTTTTGCATCAGGTGGCCAAAGTATTGGAGTTTCAGCTTCAACATCAGTTCTTGCAATGAAGATTCAGGACTGATTTCCCTTAGGATGGACTGGTTGGATCTCCTTGCTGTCCAACGGACTCTCAAGAGTCTTTTCCAACACCACAGTTCAAAAGCATCAGTTCTTTGGCGCTCAGCTTTCTTTATGGTTCAACTCTCACATCTATACATGACTATTGGAAAAACCATAGCTTTGACTAGACGAAATTTTATCAGCAAGGTAATGTCTCTGCTTTTTAATATGCTATCTAGGTTAGTCATAGCTTTTCTTCCAAGGAGCAAGCATCTTTTAATTTCATGGCTGCAGTCACTACCTGCAGTGATTTTCAGTTCAGTTTAGTCACTCAGGCGTGTCTGACTCTTTGCGACCCCATGAATCACAGCACACAAGGCCTCCCTGTCCATCACCAACTCCAGGAGTTCACTCAGACTCACGCCCATCGAGTCAGTGATGCCATCCAGCCATCTCATCCTCTGTTGTCCCCTTCTCCTCCTGTCCCCAATCCCTCCCAGCATCAGAGTCTTTTCCAATGAGTCAACTCTTTGCATGAGGTGGCCAAAGTACTGGAGTTTCACCTTTAGCATCATTCCTTCCAAAGAACACTCAAGACTGATCTCCTTCAGAATGGACTGGTTGGATCCCCTTGCAGTCCAAGGGACTCTCAAGAGTCTTTTCCAACACCACAGTTCAAAACATCAATTCTTCGGCACTCAGCCTTCTTCACAGTCCAACTCTCACATCCATACATGACCACAGGAAAAACCATAGGCTTGACTAGACGGACCTTAGTCAACAAAATAATGTCTCTGCTTTTGAATACACTATCTAGGTTGGTCATAACTTTTCTTCCAAGGAGTAAGTGTCTTTTAATTTCAGTGATTTTGAAGGCCAAGAAAATAAAGTCTATCACTGTTTCCATTGTTTTCCCATCTATTTGCAGTGAAATGATGGGACTGGATGCCCTGTTCTTAGTTTTCTGAATGTTGAATTTTAAGCCAGTTTGTTCACTCTCCTCTTTCACTTTCATTCTCTTCACTTTCTGCCATAAGGATGGTGTCATCTGCATATCTGAGGTTATTAATATTTCTCCCTGCAATCTTGATTCCAGCTTGTGCTTCATCCAGTCCATCATTTCGCATGATGTACTCTGCATATAAGTTACATAGCAGGGTGACAATATACAGCCTTGACGTACATCCTTTCCCAATTTCGAATGACTTTATTGTTCCATGTCCAGTTCTAACTGTTGCTTCTTGACCTGCATACAGATTTCTCAAGAGGCAGGTAAGTTGGTCTGGTATTCCCATCTCTTTCAGAATTTTCCAGTTTGTTGTGATCCACACAATCAAAGGCTTTGGCATAGTCAGTAAAGCAGAAGTAGATGTTTTTCTGGAACTCTGTTGCTTTTTCTTGATCCAGCGGATGTTGGCAATTTGATCTCTGCTTCTTCTGCCTTTTCTAAATGCAGCTTGAACATCTGGAAGTTCACGGTTCATATACTGTTGAAGCCTTGCTTAGAGGATTTTGAGCATTATTTTATTAGTGTGTGAGATGAGTGCAATTGTGTGGTAGTTTGAACATTCTTTGGCATTGGTTTTCTTTGGGATTGGAATGAAAACTGACCTTTTCCAGTCCTGTGGCCACTGCTGAGTTTTCCAAATTTTTTGGCATATTGAGTACAGCACTTTCACAAGATTATATTTTAGGATTTGAAATAGCTCAGCTGGAATTCCATCACCTCCACTAGCTTTGTTTGTCGTGATGTTCCTAAGGCCCCCTTGACTTCGGACTCCAAGATGTCTGGCTCTAGATGAGTGATCACACCATCGTGATTATTTGAGTCACGAGATCTTATTTGTATAGTTCTGTGTATTGTTGCCATCTCTTCTTAATACCTTCTGCTTCTGTTAGGTCCATACCATTTCTGTCCTTTATTGTGCCCATCTTTGCACGAAATATTTTTGGTATCTCTAATTTTCTTGAAGAGAACTCTAGTCTTTCCCATTCTATTGTTTTTCTCTATTTCTTTGCATTGATCACTGAGGCCGGCTTTCTCATCTCTTCTTGCTGTTCTTTGGAACTCTGCATTCAGAGTTCCTGAGGAGACGATGGGCACATCTTTTCTTTTCTCCTTTGCCTTTCACTTCTCTTCTTTTCTCAGCTATTTGTGAGGCCTCCTCAGACAACCATTTTTCCTTTTTGCATTTCTTTTTCTTGGGGGTGGTCTTGATCACTGCCTCCTATAAAATATCACGAAGCTCTGTCCGTAGTTCTTCAGGCGCTCTATCAGATCTAATCTCTTGAATCTATTTGTCACTTCCACTGTATAATCATAAGGGATTTGATTTAGGTCATACCTTGGACTTCCCTGGTGGCTCAGATGGTAAAGCGTCTGTCTACAATGTGGGAGACCCAGGTTCAAGCCCTGGATTGGGAAGATCCCCTGGAGAAGGAAATGGCAATCCACTCCAGTACTGTTGCCTGGAAAATCCCATGGATAGAGGAACCTGGTAGGCTACAGTCTATGGGGTCACAAAGATTTGGACACGACTGAGCAACTTCACTTCACTTCACTTGAATGGTCTAGTGGTTTCCCCTACTTTCTTCAATTTAAGTCTGAATTTTGTAATAAGGAGTTCATGACCTGAGCGACAGTTAGCTCACAGTCTTGTTTTTGCTCTCTGTATAGAGCTTCTCCATCTTTGGCTGCAAAGAATATAATCAGTCTGATTTCAGTATTCACCATCTGGTGATGTCCATGTTCAAATCATCTCTTGTGTTGTTGGAAGAGGGTGTTTGCTATGACCAGTGCGTTCACTTGGCAAAACTCCGTTAGCCTTTGCCCTGCTTCATTTTGTACTCCAAGGCAAAGTTGCCTGTTACTCCAGGTATCTCTTGACTTCCTACTTTTGCACCGTCTCCTAAGATGAAAAGGACATCTTTTTTGGTGTTAGTTCTAGAAGGTCTTGTAGGTCTCATAGAACCGCTCAGCTTTAGCTTCTTCAGCATTAGTGTTGGGGCATAGACTTGTATTACTGTGGTATTAAATGGTTTGCCTTGGAAATGAAGAGAGATTATTCTGTCATTTTTGAGACTGCAGAATACTGGAGTGGGTAGCCATTCCCACTTAGCTGCATATAAATTACACCTTGATAAAGCTGATTTAATCAAATACCTCCTTTTTGGTGACTGAAATGTATGTCCAGGTTTGGGTACCAATGACCCTTCACTAATGGGGAATGATCAGCTCTTAAGTGAATTTGAGCCACATGGGGCTTCTTTTTTGGCATTTATATTTCCACTGAGAGAATTTCTGAGCCCTAGGACACTTTCAAGATCAACTTGTCTGCCTTCTGGGTAATCTATATGAGAAACAGAAGTTCCAAAAGGTGAGAGACTTTTTCAGTGCCACACAGTAAGACGTCAGCAGGTATCACATAAGAGTTCCTGGAAGCATTTTTTCTTTTCTCTCAGTAGCACACTGTATCCAAAGGAGTAAAAAAAGGAAGCAGTGAGTAGATGTTCCTTACTTTAATTTAGCTTCACTGCTGTCTATAGGATAGAGCTACTTGGTTGCCTGAGCCAAAGAAATTGAGTTGTTGAAAGACTGTTTTGGAATTTCCCTGGTGGTCCAGTGGTTAACGATCTGCCTTCCAATGCAGGGAACTCAGGTTTGATTTACAGTGGGGGAGCTAAGTTCTCACATACCTTGGAGCAACTAAGCCTGGAGTGCCAGAACAAAGATCCCACGTTCCGCAACTAAGACCTGACGCAACCAAATAAATAAATATTAAAAAAAAAAAAAAAGATTGGTTCCAGGCTTGTTCACTGACTCATTTAACTAATAAATGTCACATAGAGAAGGAAATTTGCCTCACATTGACCCAGAAGTAAGATGGGAACCAATATGAGAAGATATGGATGTTGTATTAAGATCAGTTCAGGGAAGAACTTTCCAATCAAGTGGAAAAAGAACTAATATTTAGTTGAGGACATTCCATTTCCTGGCTACCTTATTTGTAACATTTTATTTTATTCTTACAAAATCCTCTGGGTGGCAGGTGGAACAATGTCCATTGGAAGGAAAGATATCCCCCTCCCGAAAGGTACAGCACTCAAGTGGAATAGTCGTGGAATTCTGGAGAAGTGATCCTTCACTGAGAACTGCCAAATTCCCAAGCTCTCTTCTAGTTCTAAGCTAATTCAAGTCTGAACTGAATAATCTATGTTTATCAAATGATTATACCCATGGGTTTTAAAGGTGTAGGTGTGCTAAGTGATATTGGCCAACCTACAGAACTCTATGATCTTTCAATTAGTCAGCAGCACTGGGCACACAGGAGGTACCCAATATGCTGACTGAAATGAAATGAGCTCCCCGGCCAAGCTAAAGACAGGTGAGTTGGGGGCTCCCTTAACCTTGTGGCCCCCAGCCCCTGCAGGTATTGTTCTAATTAGACCACGTGTGCTGAGTCTCTTTAGTTGTGTCCAACTCTTTGCAATCCCATGGACTGTAGCCCGCCAGGCTCCTCTGTCCATGGGACTCTCCAGGCAAGAACACAGATATAGGTTGCCATGCCCTTCTCCAAGGATCTTCCCAAGCCAGGGATCAAATCTGCATCTCTTGCATCTCCTGCATTGGCAGGCGAGTTCCTTATCACTAGTGTTACCTGGGAAGCCCTAGTTATGCCATAGAAACCAGTGTAAAAAGCAAGAAAGACAAAATTCAGATTCCAGTCCAGATCATGAAAAGTTGCTGAAACTTCTTACACCATCACAGACAGTTTCCAACTAAGCTTTAACCATAAGTTCTCAGGAAGGCCTTTTGCCGAATATCCTCCTGGAGGAATGCAGCAGAATGGGGCTACAACCCTTCTTTCAATGAGAAACCAGCATATGGCCAAGAGCCACTTTGAGGATTGATAAACAGGAGCAGAAAGGGCAGCAAGCTACTTGTGGTTTAGAAATTCTGCCTGGTTCACTTCCCTTCATTAAGAGAAAATTTGCATGATTTGCTACATGACAGTAACTGCATGTCTGAGAAAACAGCCTTGATTGGAAGACTCTTAAACACGGGCCTCTCCAGAGACACTGGTAAATTTCTCCCACTAAAAGCCCTGCCATGAAAAGGAAAGACATGGAGATCTTGGATTATTTGAGCATGACCTTGAAAGACTGGTACAAGGAATAAATGAGGTGAACTCAGGATTCCTTTTATTCTGTGAGTCACAGCTTTGTCAAAATTACCCACTTCCACATGGAAGACAAAGTTCCAGCTAGAGTACAGGCAACAACAAGATGGGAATGTAGACTTTGCCAAACACGGAGTCCCTCTCAGGCCAGATACACCCCGTTGGCCTCTGGATGCCTGCTCCTCACACTACAACTGTGTCCTCTGTCTCTTATCTTGTCCTGAATTTTTGTTCTCTGAGACCATACCCAGGCTTCCTGTCTGTAAGTGTGCTTCTAGCACAGAGCCTAGCAGAGAGAGGCAGAAGGCACTGGATAAGCTGTGATGAACAACTCAAGTTTGCATAATCCTTCTCCTGGACCTCAAAACAGCTAATGCTACTCAAAAACACTTCTATGTGCCAGGCTCCACGTTGAATACTTCACAGATGTTGCCTCACTGAATCCTTGAAAAATCTTATGAAGGAGGTACTATCATCATCATCGTTGTTTTACACATCACTATTTTCATTAGAGGGCTTTCCAGGTGGTGCTAGTGGTAAAGAACCTGCCTGCGAGGGCAGGGGACCGAAGAGACACGGGTTCAGTCATTGAGTTGGGAAGATCCCCTGGAGAAGGGCATGGAAACCCACTCCAGTATTCTTGCCTGGAGGATCCCCTGGACAGGGAAGCCTGGCAGGCTACAGTCTATAGGGTCGCAGAGTCAGACACGACTGAAGTGACTTAGCACGCATGCATTTGCATAGAAGAAACAGACCTCGACTTGAAACCATCAGCGATGTTGCAGATTGGTTTCAAGTCTGTCAATGTTGTGGGTCCAAGGGCAGGCAGTGTGGGAAAATCCATGGATTGTTCGTTACAAATCAGAGTCAACGTCCCAGCTTACACAACAGCAGTTTCTTAGCAATCTGGGCAATACTTAGAGTTGACATTTCTTAATACAGAGGGAAAAAGTCAACAAGCAGCAATGACTTTTTGTCTCTCCTTTTCCCTTGATCTCCTCTCTTGATCTTCCCTTGATCAGCCTTCCAGTGCTGACAGGGCTGTTTAGACGAAAGCCCCCAATTTTAAGTGAATTCATAACAACAGTCGATGTTTTGAGGGAGTTTAGCCACCTAGAGCCTTGATAACCTACTGCAAAAGACGTTTCCCTTCTAATTTGATAAGGTGTGAAGGCTTTTAGGACTTTATATATTCATCCAACATCTCAGTTTATTTTTTAAAAAATGATCATTTATTGAGAGTTCACAGCATGAGACAATGTGCTAAGCCCCTTGAATACATTACCTCATTTAATTCTTAGGACAACAAATCCTACTGCTTTAAATTGTTTTCTTTTAGCTTCAATGCAATGTATTAGTTTGTGGGTAGGTGACTAGGTATTGATGACAGCTGAAGGCTGTGTATCATCTACAGGGAAGGAGAAGTGACTACAAAAGCTTTGCCAGATGATTTTTTACCGAACAAGGCAGAAAGAACTGTGTCCGTGACAATGTGCCGTGTCTGTCTTGGTCAACCTAACCTGTCTGTCTTGGTCAGCCTAACCTGTCTGTCTTGGTCAACCAAACTGTCTGTCTTGGTCAGCCTAACCTGTCTGTCTTGGTCAGCCCCAAAAGAACCAAGACAGTCCCAGGATGTCAGAGTCCTGCGCTGCCATGTGTGTGGAATCTTCTTGGTTTTCTGAGCCAGCAAATCCTTCACCTCACACAGTGCATAAGCCAAGAGGGCAAGGAATCATCTGTTTTATGGCAGAAACAAAAAATAAACCAGTCTGGGTTTGAATTTCATCTTAAAAAAAAAAAAGTCACTGATCTCTTCTCCATCAGGCAGGGCCATCACTAAACTAAAGACCATTTAGACTTGAATTAGAAAAAGGTGTCCCTATAGGCAAACCTGGTGACTTTGGTACAGCCCTAGGGGAACCAATGGCACATTTGTGGCCCTATCTCCAGGAGCTCGCAGCTCTGTGCCAGGTTCCAGGGCTCCCCGAGAAGGACATTCATCCATCCCCACAGCAGGTGCCCCAGAACAATTGCATAGCTCTGTGTGGCAGGACCACCATCAGCAGCAACAGAGATGTCCCAAGTGACAGTCCATGGACCCCAGCCCACTCACAGACGGATTTTATCATCCCAACCATGTCTGTGAGAATTTGAATTGCTTGTCTACCTTAAAAATTAGGAAATTTCACACAAAATTGAGATTTCAAGCTTCTCTTAAAAAATTAGGCGATCTGGGAACACTAGGTCTGCATTCCAGCAAAAGAAATTGAGATTTGATGTAACATTGATTTGTGAGCAGGTTTCTAGGTATTGATGAGCTAAGAAATGCTGCCTGCTTTAGGTATTTACTTATTTTACCTTTTTTATTTAACACCATATCTTGAGTTCTATTCCACATTAGCACATAAAGATCTACTATCTTCTTGTGTGAACTTATTATTTGTATGAAAAGATAATACTTGTATCAAGTAAACAAACATCCCAAAGATATAAAAGGATTGAACACACTATCCCCCAGCCACCCAGGACTGCTTCCCAAAAAGCAACCACTGCTACAGTTGTGTCTCCATCCAGAGAATGGGTGCACACACACAAGTAAATATATATGCCATCCTTTTAAGACACCACCAATTGCAAGATGTACAATTATTTTTTGTTCACTAAATTAAAAAATCCTAAAAAAAAAAAACCCATGACACCATGCCTTAATGATGGGCCCACTCAATCCATAAATCAGTCAAGTCAGCCCCTTAGTGCTCTGGAATTTGTTTCACCTGTTCCTAAGGCCGGCCATTTCCCCCTGCCCTTCTGTTGGATGAAGTGTGGCAGGCAATCCTTTTAGCATAGCTGGGTAAAAAATAATGTAACACAACTTTCTTTATGTATCAATATATATAATTAAAGGCTATTCTCCCAACTTATTTTGGTGAAAAATGAGGTAGGAATCTAACGTTATTTTTCTCCAGTTCCTATGAGTTTACCGCAGTTCTTACCATTTCCTATTGCCTGATCTTGGACAGCTTCACTCATGTGGCTTGTTTGACCCCTGTTAACACTGGCACTCTCAACCTGGAGTCTAAGGCAAATGGCTGAACAGTGCAATGAACAGCCTCATTGGCAGCCCATTTACTGTCAGGAGTGGGGTGGCTTCAGCACAGGCAGCAAAGCCCATGAATAAGAACTATGTGGCTTGGACTTCCCTGGTGGTCCAGTGGCTAAGACTCCACGCTCCTAATGTAGGAGACCCTGTGTTCTATCCCTGGTCAGTGAATTAGATCCCATATGCCACAACTAAGAGTGTGCATGCTGCAACTGAAGATCCTGCTTGCCACAACTAAAAAATTTATATATATAAAAAAAGAACTATTTGGCTGTTCAACTAGGAAGAGCCTCTTAGGAGCCTGCTCCATAGCTAGAGCTGCTTGGGATTGTCTGACCTGGGACTTCCGACCCTTTACTTGATTTGCCTCCTGTTTTCTTGCAGGTTGATGTGTTTAGGTCACTGGTAGAGGATGTAAGGAAAGAAAGTAAGATTTACATCAATGCAAGAGAACTCCTGGTGGCTCAGTGGTAAAAGAATCTGCTTGCCAATTCAAGAGACCCAAGAGACATGGGTTCAATCCCTGGATCGGGAAGCTCCCCTGGAGAAGGAAATGACAACCCACTCCAGTATTCTTGCCTGGAAAATCCCATGGACAGAGGTGCCTGGTGGGCTACAATCCATGGGGTCACAAAGGGTCGGATGTGACTTAGTGACAACAACAAGACAATCTAGTGTAAAACAAAGCTGTAATTGAAGTCTGAGAACGGTTTCTACATTTACATAAAACATGTAATAGCTTTGGCACAGATTGGCATGGTTGTTTTAAGACAGATGTATCTGTGACCTTAACTATACTTTGCACTTGAAAGATGTTTCTCAGACCAATTTTTAAGACATGAGTTCTAGTCCTTAAAGGCTTCCCAGGTGGTGCTAGTGGTAAAGAATTTCCCTGCAATGCTGGAGACACAGGAGACAGGGGTTCAATCCTTGGGTCGGGAAGATCCCCTGGAGGAGGGCATGGCAACCCACTCCAGTATTCTTGCCTGGAGAATCCCACAGACAGAGGAGCCTGGCGGGCTACAGTCCACAGGATTGCAAAGAGTTGGACCCGACTGAGTGACTAAGTACGTACATACAATATCCCTCCCCTAAGAATCAGCATGAGTCCCATGAATTTAGAAATCTGCAGCCTGCTTTTTTTCTGCATGCAATCATTGCCTGCACAAAGATCCCAGAGTGAGAACTTAATAGGAAACAGGTGTTCCTTCAGGTCTGACGAGACTGGTAGGACAGTCTCCATTGAGGTGATGAGACAGAAGGTCTCCTGTACCGAGAGCCTGACTTGAGGCTTGCTTTCGAGGGGATTAGGGACTGAGGAGACTGGGTGTGAGAGAGGTTGGGGAGTGGGGAAATCAGTTCCAAGCAATTCTGTCGCCAGGCCCACGTGAGGTAAGAGGCAGGCATTTGCAGTCACGAGGTGCAATGTTTATAGCCTTGTTTCTGACCGTGACCACATTGAGAGCTTTTCCTGGCGGTTCAAGCAGAACACATCTACAGCATCAGCCCTCACCTGCATTTCCCCCACCAAATATTGCTTCCATTTTTAAGGAACCATTTTACACTGTGAAAAAAATGCCCACAAGAAAATAAAATAAACTCTTGGGAACAAAACCTGAGATAAAGGATTCTGCTGAGAGAGGTAAAAAGAAAGTACAACTGCTCAGAAAGCTCAGTTTAAAAACACTGTTTGGAACAGAGAGAACATTTTTTCACAGCAGCCTCCTTATAATGGTGATTGGGTTCCCAGATGAGCCCACAAAGGACTACTTAGCTCACAATGTTCCTACAAAGTTAATCATGCTGTCTTAGCCTTGTGTAATATTTTCATATCATTTGCTTTTTTTTAACGGTATGCTTTCGTTTTCTAACATATAAGATCACTGGAGGAAACTTTAAAAGTAGAGAAAAGTATAAAAAGTAAAGAAAAAAAAACTCACAAAGTCTCAATTCAGTTCAGTTCAGTCGTTCAGTCGTGTTTGACTCTTTGCGACCCCATGAATCACAGCACGCCAGGCACTCAGAAATACCATCTGAATACATTTTATTCCAGTCATCTACAAAGTTTTAACAAATTCATTAAGATATAATTGACATACAATAAGCAGCAATGTTTAAGGTATAATTTGGTAAATTTAAAACATGCTGCTGCTGCTAAGTCGCTTCAGTTGTGTCCGACTCCGTGCGACCCCATAGACAGCAGCCCACCAGGCTCTCCTGACCCTGGGATTCCCCAGGCAAGAACACTGGAGTGGGCTGCCATTTCCTTCTCCAATGCCTGAAAGTGAAAAGTGAAAATGAAGTCGCTCAGCTGTGTCCGACTCTTAGCAACCCCTTGGACTGCAGCCCACCAGGCTCCTCCATCCATGGGATTTTCCAGGCAAGATTACCAGAGTGGGGTACCATTGCATTCTCCGTTAAAACATGCATATGGCAGTGAAACCAACACCAAACTCAATATAATGAACATATCTATCACGTACCCACCCCCAAAAAAGGATCTCATGCCCCTTTATAATCCTCTCCTCTGCCCCCTACAGCCAGGCAAACATCAATCTGCTTTTTGCCACTATAGATTAGATTTTATTTTCTGTAATTTTATATAAATGGTTTCATATGTGCATACTAAGTTGCTTCAATCTTGTCCGACTCCATGTGACCCTATGGACTGCAGCCCGTCAGGCTCCTCTGTCCTTGGGATTCTCCAGGCAAGATTACTGCAGTGGGTTTCCATGCTCTCCTTCAGAGGATCTCCAGATCCAGGGATCAAACCCATGTCTCTTTTGTCTCCTGCATTAGCAGGCAGATTCTTTACCACTAGCACCACCTGGGAAGCCTGTTAATGGGCTCACATAGTATGTATTCCTTTCTGTTCAGCTTTTTTAATCAGCATAATTATTTTGAGATTCATACACATTAGCTTGTACTAATAGTAGTCTGCATTGGTAGTTTGTTTTTTATTGCTGAGTAGTCTTTGGTTGGAGGCTTATACAACAATTTGCTTGTTTGTTCATCTATTGATAGATCTGGGGTCTGTGATTTCTTTTTCCAATATCAATAACCAGTTACCAGCTTTCTGATATCAACCAATTGCCTGACAATTCAATTCAATTATGACAATAACTACCCAGAGTTTGCACAGACCCCACAGGGTAAAAACTCAGTCCCTTGAGACTGTCCCCATTTCAGACAGCAGCCACAGTGAAGACCCAAGGCAACCCACACTTCTGCCTGACTGACTACAAATTCAGAACTTTCCACAATCCCTTCCTCGGTCTCCATAATTTACTAGCATGACTCACAGAACACAGAAAAGCAGTTTACCTATGGTCATCAGTTTATGATAAAAGATACAATTCAAAAAGTCAAGTGGTAGAGATGCACAGGGCATGGAATGGGGGGGAAGGGGTGTAGATCTTCCATCTCCTCCCCAGGCATGTCACCTTCTCAGCACATCCATGTGTTCACCAACCAGGCAGCTCTCCAAACTCCATTTTTTTTGTTGTTTGTTTTAATGGAGGTTTCATTATGTAGGCACGAGTGATTAAGTTATTAAGTAAGTAAGTAAGTGTTAGTCACACAGTTGTGTCCTACTCCTTGCAATCCCATTCACTGTAGCCTCTGTCCATGGGATTCTCCAGGTAAGAATACTGAAGTGGGTTGCCATTCCCATCTCCAGGGATCTTCCCAAGCCAAGTTTTATTGTTTGTTTGTTTGTTTGTTTCCAAGCCAAGTATTGAACCTGGGTCTCCCACATTGCAGGCAGATTCTTAACATCTGAGCCACCAGGAAAGCCCCATTGGCAATTGAACTCAGTCCCTAATCCCATCCCTTGCTGGAGTGGGGCTAATCCTCTAATCATGAGCTTGGACTTTCCAGTGACCAGCTCTTATCCTAAAGCCATCTAGGGGCTCCACCAGGAGATACCCCAATAGCAAAAATTCAAGTATAGTCTAAAATATTTGTTATAGATGAAAAATGCACTCCTATCACTCAGGGAATTCCAAGAATTTTAGGAGCTCTGTGCCAGGAACCAGGGACAGAGACAAAATACATATTTTTTAAAAATTATATCACAAGGTTGTTTCCTACTTGGGGTTATTATAAATAAAACTATTAATTTTCATTACAAATCTTTGTAGAGACATATGTTTTTATTTCTATTGAGAATACACCTAGGAGTGGAATGGCTGAGTCTTATGGTGAAAAGTGAAAGTCACCCAGTCGTGTCCGACTCTTTGCGACCCCAAGGCAAATCTCCAGGCAAGAATGCTGGAGTGGGTTGCTGTTCCCTTCTCCAGGAGATTTTCCCAACCCAGGGATCGAACCCAGGTCTCCCACATTGCAGGTGGATTCTTTACCAGCTGAGCCACATGGAACCCAAAACTTAGAAGAACAAAGTAAATAAAGCAAAGAATAAGATACAATATATAAGAAACACTAGGCTGTGAGCTTTCCAGTATCTCCCCAATCCTCCTAACTCTATAAGATAGTAAGTATTGTCTTCATTTCATACATATGGATATGGGGCCATATAGAAGTAATGTAATTTGACACTGATAGTAAGTGGTAAAGGTACTTAAAAGAGTCTGACATATAGGAAGTCCTTAATTCACATTCATTCACCCAGGAACACATTACCTCTCTGCCTAGAAGTAGAGACGGAAGCTTCTCAAGAGTTGAGGACAACTTTTTTTTGGTCAGAGAGAAGAGATCTTTTGAAAGACGGTATACAGACCATAATACTAATGGGTATCAAACTCTTCTTCTCCCTTTAAGTCTCCTGCTCTGACTTTCTGGAGCGTTATCTTTGTCATGAGACAGCCCTCTCACTGGTACCTTGTATCTCCAGTGGAAATGGGATAATTGAAACAAGAGATTTCTTATTGTAATGAAATTCCATTGATAAATGTCATTTTTTGCAGTCCCTTAAATTGTCCCGTACTTAAGGGGAGAGAGACAGAGATAGAGAGAATGAATGAGCTATTGTCTTTTGAGTCAAAACACTGCTCTGTGTGCTGCTCTGTCCTCTTGCTCAGTGTTACTGTACCACAGGGAGCATCGGAGGAAGACTGCAATGCTGGGGGAGACAGAAGGATTTTCTCATTCCTGTTTGCTTCTTGTTGGATTTCTCTAGGCTTCCTGGTCCTGTCAGCAGCACCCTAGTGACACTTTCTTGCTCCATCAACACCAACAGAGCAGTACTCTCTCCTTAGAAGTCCCCTCCTCTAAATTTTTAAGTTCCAGTCATTCCAAACTCTTCCATTGCTCCACAGCCCTAAGGGTGGTAGCTGCTTCATGCAGCTGCTCTGTGATACTTAGTGCTGTCTGTTTGCCTTTTTAATATTCAAGCTTAGTGATTTATTAAATCATCTCCATTAAAAAAAATTGGTGTGGTTTCCTAACTGGATTCTGAGTAACTCAGAAGGGACAAGAGGAGGCAGAACTAGAAGGTTATTAAAAACCCTTTAACAATAAATCTCCACGTCCTATAGATGGGGTCCACTGAGTGGAGTAAAGAGCTAGGGTCCATAAATTACAAGGTTTCACAGGGGCTTAATGAGTTACTTTATTAAAAACAAACAAACAAACAATGCTTAGCACAAGAAAAGTGATATGAAATTAGTAGCTATTTTTATGATCTGGGTATCATAGACTAAGCAGAGGAGAGATGATATGTATGGAGGAATTATTTTCAGTCAGAAAAACTATACTTTTTTAAAGATATTTTAAGTTGGAAAAAAAACACAAATTACTAAAAACAAATGGCTTAAAAGGGAGGAGGTTTATTATCTAAAAACCAAGAAGTTCAGAGTGAACAGTGTCAACAGCTTTAAGATGTCATCAAGGACTCAACTCATTTTCATATTTTTTTATGCTGTTCTCAGCAGAATGTCTTTTTCCTGGAGCTTGTCCTCTCCTGCCTTTAAGACAGCTAAAGCAACTCTCAGTATCATAGCTTCCAGACAATATTAAGAAAGGCATTAGGAAGAGCTTTTATTTCTCCATTTAAGATAAAGGATAATCTTCTTCATATGCCTTCCTTCCCCATCTTAATTCTTCATGCTCATTGGATAGATTGGTTTCACATGCCAGTGCCTAAACCAGTCACCGACAAGGAGAATGGAACTCTCAAGGTCAGTTAGACCAATGTTGACTCATAGCTGGTGAATGGTGATAGAGCCCACTTCCCCTGGAGCACCTGGCTGAGCAGTTCTGTCCAGAGTCAGGGTTCAGTTGGGAAGGAGAGAGAGAGAAATGACTGATGTGTATGTAGGCTTCCAAGAGTGACTGCTACAACTAGCCTTCCCAATACCCTGCAAATTACACAACTCTCAGCCTATGCAGCCATAGAATCAAAAGATGCTTGTTCCTTGGAGGAAAAGCTATGACCAACCTAGACAGCATATTAAAAAGCAGAATCATAACCTTGCTGACAAAAGTCTGTCTAGTCAAAGCTATGGTTTTTCCAGTAGTCATGTATGGATGTGAGAGTTGGACCATAAAGAAAGCTGAGCACTGAAGAACTGATGCTTTTGAACTGTGGTGTTGGAGAAGACTCTTCAGAGTCCCTTGGACTGCAAGAAGATCCAACCAATCCATCCTAAAGGAAATCAGTCCTGAATATTCATTGAAAGGACTGATGCTGAAGCTGAAACTCCAATACTGTGGCCACCTGATGTGAAGAACTGACTCATTGGGAAAGACCCTGATGCTGGGAAAGATTGAAGGTGGGAGGAGAAGGGGACAACAGAGGATGAGATGGTTGGATGGCATCATTGACTCTATGGACCTGAGTTTGAGTAAGCTCTGGGAGTTGGTGATGGAGAAGGAAGCCTAAGTGCTGCAGTCCATGGGGTTGCAAAGAATTGGACAGGACTGAGTGACTGAACTGAGTGACAGCCTATGCATAAATTTGATCCTGTATCCATGCTGGCCTCAGGAGCCTTTAGGAAAAGGTGGAAGGGGCTAGGGGGGAGGAAGATGCACTTTTCCTCACCTCATCAAGGATATGGGAACAAAGACAGATTGTATTCTTCTAGACCGTAAACACACACACATAGAGTTTGGGGAGTGTTTGTCAGTTAGGAGGAGTGTGAGGAATGGAAAACAGTGAGGAGAGGAAGGGGGAGGCTAGTGCTGAAAAAATTGGCATGTCAACAAAGGACGGAGGAGAGAACATTAGCAAGAAAGAAAAAGGATGGGAGCTGGAGAGCCCCCAAGCACAGAAGCTGGGGAAATGAAGGGACAAATTCAGGAAGGAATGTTATTTAAACTGTGCGCACATCTGAGGAGCAGAAAAACCAAAGGAGCCGCACAAAAGCCTGAATAAGAGAGGGGAGCCTGGGAGCGGGAGTTAAGAGGAAGGCTCTTTCCAAGCAAGTGTAAAATGGTGTTGTCGTTTCAACAGCAATGACCCAGCAACCAATTCTATTTTTTTCTTAACTTGAAATCTCTGCTGTCCTGAAAATTACATGACTATAAAGCTACTTCTTCTGTGAGGAGGAAGAAAGTGTGGAAAGGAATCCAATCAAATGGGTTGGGAGCTGGGACAACGTGGCAGCCTCTGGCCAAAGAAACACGGACACCCACGTGAACAGTGCATGATGGGGAGGAGCAGGGAGCTCTGTTTACTTTTCCATGCACAGACCTTCAGGGGGCCCTTTGGACAGTGTTTTTGGAGCTCGGACCTCATTCTTGGTATCCCACGGCTCTAAGGCTAAGGGCAGGAGGTTTTAAAATACTTGGAATCTCTCTTTCTCTCTTTTTGGAATATACTTGCTTTACAATGCTGTGTTAGTTTCTGTAGTACAGCAAAGTGAATCAGCTATAATTAGTGAGTTGAGTCTGCTCAATGTCCCCTCTTTGCGACCCCATATAGTCCACCCCTGGTGGGGACTATAGCCCACCAGGCTCTTCTGTCCATGGAATTCTCTAGGTAAGAATACTGGAGTGGGTAGCCATTCTCTTCTCCAGGAGATCTTCCCCACCCAGGGATCGAACTCGGGTCTCCTGCATTGCATGCAGATTCCCGACAATTTGAGCCACCAGGAATCAGCCAGGGAATATACATATATTCCCTCTTTTTTGGATTTCCTTCCCATTTAGGTCATCACAGATTATTAAGTAGAATTCCCTGTGCTATACAGCAGGTTCTCATTAGTAATCTATGATCCCAAGTGACTGACTGCCTTCTTTGATGAACGTTTTTAGTCATTGAGCCCAGAGATGGCAAACTCAACCCTTCTGAGGACTGATGTGTTGATAATAAAAATGATTCCCTGGAATTATTCTTGGAGATAACATGGTGTTTGTTTACAACACTTTAATAAGACTCTCACGGTGGGAAGTATGGTTCTAAAGCCATGCTCAACTCATAGACGATGCTCTACAAGCTTCTGTGCAAGGGATGGAGAGCAATTTTTGTCGCTTCTGACAGTAGGTAAAGTAGTTGGAATCCCCTGTGTGCCTATTAGAAGTTACTCATATATCTCTTTTCATTTTCCCAATAAATTTTAGGCTTTTTTCTTTTTCTGTCCTTCTAGACATCTAGCCATCTGTCCTCAGGAGATGCTTTGGGTCTCCTGTAGTCATTAGCACCCAGAGTCATGAACAAGAACTCTGTGGTCAGTCATATAATGTAGAAGGAGATGGTGAAATGTTACACTCTGCCAATGTAGCCTTCCTCCCATCCTCAAATGTTTGCTAAAAGTCTACCGAGATTCGCAAAACATTTGGCAAGAATAAATATTTTTCAGAAAACTGGAGTCGAGGCTGAATCTTGCTCCTGAGTAGAAGGAGGGGTGAAGCAGTCTGGATGTGAGCATATGAGAGTCAGAGGGACACCACTACTGATGTCTGGGGTCACTTGGGCAAAAACGCTTCTCAGTGTCTGAACTAGGTGGATCTGGGCAACTATCAATGAATCAATCAACCAATCAATAAACCAAACAGTGGGAATGTATTACATTTTTGCTTCCTGCTGGACATGTATGGCTGCAGATGTGACAGATACAAACAAGGAATTGATAATCTAACATCCACACCAAACTTGAGCCCCAAAGGGATGAAAATGTACACTCATAACCATGACTACACCAGAGATCACAGAAGAGGGAGGCAATGGAATCAGAAGTAGGGAGAGTTTTATGCAGGAGGGTGGCTTGAAATCACAGAGGAATCTAGCCAGAGAGGAAGATGGGAAGGGCAGTACACCAAGCAAGGGACCAGTCGAGGCAATGACGAGGAGGCATGAATGAGCGTGGACACTTGGGCATGAAACTGGCAACATCCTAAGCTGATGTCAAAGGAGGAGAGAGGGACCATCAGGGCCAACAGAGTCTCTATAACTCAGACAAGGAGGACCCCTGCCATCAGCCAGCAAGGTCACACACTAGACAGGGGCATTCTCAGAGCAGGGGTGTTGAGAGGAGGTCCTTTCTGTGACTTTGGACAACAGCTACTCCAGATGCCAAAGCGCCACTTCAGAAAGCAGAGATACGTTTCTTCATAACAATGTGATTTTACCTTAATGCAAAAGTCAGAAAACTTAAGTCTGGACCAAAAGGAGAATTTCTCACAGAGATCTCTGGTTTCCCCTCGAGGCTCCGGGTGACACCCGCCCTGCATCCAGTCTGCAGCCCAAGGATTCGGCCTCTGCCTCGGACGAGGAAATTACCCATTCTAGTCTCACAGGGGGAATTAAGCTTGGAACAATACAGTATTTTACAATCTAGTACAAGCTGCATTTATCCAAGACTTTTCATGCATGGCATCTTAAAGTTCTTTATGACCTTTTTTTTTTTTTAATGGGGGGGAAAAGAAAGAAAAGAGAATTTAAAAGAGAAAACCTTCTAAAAACCCAAACCCCCACTGAACTAAATGAGCCATTGAGAGTGAATAGGATTAACAGTGGCCTTCAGAATGGGAACAGAAGTCCCACTCGGATGGAACAAGAACAACAGAATCAAAGGAAATCAGAGCTCACAGAGGGCTGCACAAGGCCTGAAATGTACCCGTCACCCCGGGCACTGACGGGCAGTGCCGTCTGCCCCAGCTCAGCAAGCTTTGGATGGGGGTCAGCAGACAGGGTACAGCTCCCATGAAAGTGCAGACAGGACCAGAAGGCTACCTCTTGGCCCTGAAGATGGCCAGTGCCAGCCTCAATGTTTGCTGTACTCATCCAAGCAACACTCTCGCCAGTAGCCACTGCACAGGAAGTGGTTCTGCCCTGTGCCTTTGGACTCCATCCTAATCATAGCTTCCCTTCCCAAGCTCCCAGGGCCCTCACGCTGAGTGACTGCACAGCCCTGGCCACGGCTGACCTTCTGGGAAGCCCCTCATGCTTTGAGCATCCTCCCCACATCTCTTGCTTTCTGTCTTTCTGTTCCTCCAACTCCCCCAGCTCTTCCCCTGGGTCCTGGTTCTTGCACGGCCAGCTCTCTGCTTGTCACAATCTAATCAATTCATTCCTTTAGGCGTGTTGTGAGATGCTAATCACTTCTAACACTTATAATGTATCATAATAATGATACTTATCTTGGAAAATATATTTATATCTTAAAGAGATCTCCAGTGTTGTAACCAGAGAGAAGAGACCTGGAATTTCCATGGAGATGGATGTTGCTGACTAGAGATGCCCAGGGTTGCCTTGGTGCTCTAGAGGCACCAAAGGAGTTTATTAGTGAACATGGGAAATGTAAGTAACTCATCTTGGGAGGTTGACAGAGTAAAATCATTGGCCTCCAGAGTCAGTTTCTAGGCAACTCAGTTACTGTAAATTGAAAACTCTAGGTTATGAGCTTGTTTGCTTTTCTTCCCTGCTGAGTGGGAAAGAAGTTCCAGAACAAGATGAGATCAGTGCTTTTAAAAAAAGAAATGACTTTGGAGGGATAAAGTTTGAGTGTATAGATTCTGGCTGCACTATGCATCTACCTTCCAGGGACTGTGAGGAATAACAAGATATCTCTAAGGCCCAGAGTGTGGGCTTTGGCACATAGTAGGTATTCAGTAATTACTGACTCCCATAATCTCCTTTCTGGCCCCAGCCCCTTCCCTCCTGACCACTTGTATTCTGTACTCCCATCCTGTGCTGGTCCAGTTTTCTTTAAGTTGTACCAATAGCTCCTGGGGGTCATTTTCCTAAGCCCCCGAGGACAGTTAGTGTGAGTGGCAATGTGGCCAGGGGGACAGGCACAGCAGACAGGAGGCCTATTGTCCTGACTCGAACCAGGTCACACATGACCTTGGATAAGTCATTTCACTTCTCTGCTCCTTGGTCTCATCATCTATAAAATGAGCTCATTGAATGAAATGATATCTAAGTTCCTCCATGGTTCTAATATGCCAAGTTTGGGGAGAAATGACTTGATAATACCATTAAATATGTTCATCCCCTCTGGATTGTGATTTCTGTTTTTTTAACTCCCCAATCTCTTTCATTTTAAACACAAGTATTGTTTCCTCAACCCTAAAAGTTCTGAGACACAGATACTGAGATTTGGAAATGAAAGCCAAGAGTACTGCAGACCACGTGATGCACTGCAAAATTCCTGCGTGGTTTGCTGAAATGTAAATCCATGGTAGCCACACAGCTAAGGCCATAGTAACAAGACAGTGGAGACTATCTGTTCTGCTAGGCTTCAGTGTCTGAAACTTACTATGACCAGGAGGGTTCCGGGGGCCAGTGACCCTCAGTGCCCTCCTGACAGCTAACTGTACAGAGGAAGCAGAGGCAGTGGACACTGGAGGACGTGGAGTGGTGCTGCAGATGTCCTCTACTGTTTGTGCATCCACCGTTCTGACTTTCCAAGGCCGGTGCACACCTTTGCTTCAAGGTTTTCTTTGGCCCCAGACCTGACTCTGCCTGGGCACCTGGCAGCTGTAATAGATGCTGGCCGGGGAACTGTCCTTCACCAATGCCTGATGGGAACTGATGGATAATACCTGCTGTTCCAGCTCCTTCACCCTCCAGGTGGCGTTACTCTCAGAGGGGTGTCCATCTCTGGCTCCCCCAGTTCCCCAGCAGGACTGTGCAACCACTGCCCACAGTGGTGAGCTGCTAAATGAGGCGCCCTCTGCTGGCTGCTTTCCCTTGCCTGCTCCTCTTTATTCTCTTTTCTTTTAAAGTTGATGGACAGGGAGGCCTGGCGTGCTGCGATTCATGGGGTCGCAAAGAGTCCGACACGACTGAGCGACTGAACTGAACTGAACTGATAGGGCATCCCAGGTGGAGCTAGTGGTAAAGAATCTGCCTGCCAATGCAGGGAAGTAGTAGACGCAAGTTTGATCGCTGAGTCAGGAAGATGTCCTGGAGAAGGAAACGGCAACCCTCTCCCGTATTCTTGCCTGGGAAATACCATGGACAGAGGAGCCTGGAGGGCTATAGTCCGTGGGGTCACAAAAAAGTCAGACACAACTTAGCAACTAACCAACAAATAATTTATGTACAATAATATATGTTACAGGTGTACTATATATATTCTCAATTTTTAACGATACTTCATTCATGCGTGTGTGCCAGGCTCAATTGTGTCAGACTCTTTGCAGCCCCATGGACCGTGGCATGTCAGGCTTCTCTGTGCTTGGAATTCTTCAGGCAAAAATACTAGAGTGCTTTGCCACTTTCTCCTCCAGGGCATCTTCCCGACCCAGGGATCAAACCTGCATTTCCTGTCTCCCGATAGTTATAAAATATTGACTATATTCTCCATGTTGAATAATATGTCCTCATAGCTTATTTTATACTCAATGCTTTATACCTTTTAATCCCCTACCCTTTTATTGCCCCTCTCTCTTCCCTCTCCCCACTGGTAACCACTAGTTTATTGTCTACCTGTGTGGGTTCGTTTCTTTTTTGTTATATTCCCTGGATTGTTGAATTTTTAAGACTCCACATATAAGCAATATCATACAATGTTCCTCTTAATGGTGTTTCCAAGGATCACCTTCCAAATGAACTATTTTCACTCCGTTCCAGCCAAACTACCACAAATGATTCAGCTCCTAAAGATACAGCTTTAATATAAGATTTCATTCAGTATCTCATTTATTCATTTGACAAACGTTTGTTGTGTTTTTACGGGATCAGGCACTGATCACAGTGCCAGCAACTATTCATAAACGTTCCATGGAAGATCAGCTGATGGGTGCTTGGCTGAAAATCTTCCATCATAGGTATAGTTATCTGTGACTGGGCTGAGTATCTAAAGATGAAAGACCTAGCTCTGAGAAGCTTCCAGTACAACGCTGAACCATCTTCCCCAGCCTCCAACCACACAAAAGCCTCTTTATGTCAGGAGGCCTGAGAAGGTAGTTCTGGCAAAGGTCGCTCCGGGAAATGTGTGGCAGCAATAAAGAACCACGCATCCTTTGTGTTTGTCCAGGTGTCTGTTCATATCAGAGGCACTTCCAGCACAGGGGGTGGGGAACGACTTGCCACGGGGGCTCATCCGGGCCTTTGAAGCCCGCAGCCCTCTGGCCAGTAATCCTGCCCGGCGGCCTGGGAAATGCATGTTGCTCCCAGAATGAACCCTGAGCATGTCACAGAGGGCAGTTACCCCCGACGGGCAAAGAAAAGAGTGCAGATTTTCCTGTGCCGTTTGGGGTCCTGAGGAGAGCCCAGGCATTTTTAAAAGAATCATCAAATACGAATGACGGGGCTTCGTTGCTGAGAGAGTGAGGGTGAGACAGCTGAATAAGTGCCAGAGGCATATTCGCCTTCTGGAGGCGGGGGGATGCTCACGTGCACCTGTGAGCAGATGCCGCACATGCTGATGGAGGGTCTCTTTGTGCTGTCGGTGTGGGGAGCTCGCCCCAACCCAGTTCAGAAATTTCTTTTTTTAATTTACCCAAGCCAAAAAGACATATCCAAACCTCACTTTTGACAAACATCAGTTACTGGAATCACAAAGTTGGGCTAAAAGCTAATGAAGTTTAGTATTCAAATCAAACAATAGAAATGCCCATTTAAGCATTCCCTGTAATTTCCCTATTAATAAAAAGAGAGAGAGAACTATATTTTTCTGTGCTTCTTTTAAGTGGATCCTTTCCATTGCTTTGGATTCTGCCCCAAAGCCAGACTGTTTTATGCCAGGTGGCGGGTGGTGGCAGGGGTGGTGGGGGTAGCTAGGGAAGCTGCAGATTTCCTTTAGTGTGCAGTGGAGCCACATGGAGGGACAAAGTACAGGTGGAGAGGGAGGCCACTGCCCACCACCAGCATGCATGCTTGTATGCTGAGTCACTTCAGTCATGCCCGACTCTTTGCGACTCTATGGACCTTAGGCTTCCAGGCTGTTCTCTCCATGGAATTCTCCAGGCAAGAATACTGGAGTGGGTTGCCATGGCATCTTCCAAGGGATCTTCCCGACCCAGGGATCGAACCCAAGCCTCTTGGACTTCTGTCACCAAATCCATGGTGCCATAGACCTGGGAGTCTGTCACTCCACTACTGACCACCATGTGAAAGAGGATCATGGCGTGAGTGTGTTTTTCTTAACGAGCAGATATTAAATATGTTCAAATATTAAATATGACCACTTATTAATGGATTTAGTAAGTGGCATTTATTTAAATTCATTTCATTTTTAAAAGTAAAGGTCAAACCTTTAACAAATTAATTTTGGGACTGAAATTTAATATGAATAAAGAAATAGTGTGAAGGATTTCCTTGGTGGTTCAGTGGTTCAGAATCGGCCTTCCAATGCAGTAAATGTGCGTTCGATCCCTGGTCGGGGAATTAAGATCCCACACGTCTCAGGGAAACTAGGCCTGCGCACTGCAACCAGAGAAGCGCCTGCAGAGCCTGTGCACCACAAGGAAGATCCAGGACGGTCCTTTTTTCCTTTTAGTGGTGTGAGAGGAGTGGGTAAAGGCAAAGGACATGGTCTAGATTCCAGACCATGGTCCTCCCAATAAGAGCACTAGCAGTGACTGTGCACTAGACTTGTGGAGTAAGACAAAATGCAATAAGACACACTCCTATTCAGGGAGCTTTCACTCTGGCTAAGGGACTAGGCAAATCCCCAAATAAAGTATAATTTAGACTATAGTAAGTAACATAAAAGAGGAGCCATCAAAGTGGTATAGGAACTTAGAGCGGGCAGGGGCCATCTTGGTGGTGGGAAATGCCTTCATTCATTCGTTGAACAAAAGCCACCTACTATGGCCAAGCGTGATACTAGAACATGACGCCAACAGTTCACAGAATAGACAGAATAGACCTCCCTGGTGGAGTTTACAGTCTAGCGGGGAGGACAGATAATAATCAGTATGCATTCCAGATAAGTAACTGTTATATAGACAAGTCTTATATGTTAAGAGAAAAAGGAACTAGAGCAGGAAAAAGGAAGTAATGCGTCTGGGTAGGTTTCTGGCAAAGATCTGGACTTTCACACTGAATGGAAGGGTTCTGAGCAGCAGAGTGGTATGATCTGATTGACATTTTAATAGGATCTCTCTGGACTGAGAACAGCTTCAGAAGGTGTTTGAAGCACACACTAACACCATCATAGTTAACCTGTGTTGAGCAAATCCTCCATGCCAGACACTTGGATCATTGAGTATCCTGGACATTCTAAAATACCTGCCTATCAACACTCTGGGGTAGACACTATTTTATCCCTAATGACAAGGAAACTGAAGCTGAGAAGCTAGACAGTTTGTCTAAAACCTCACAGCTGACGGGAGGTAGGGCCTCACATGTTCTAAGCCCTAGGCCTGGTTTCAGGCCATCCTGTTACACTGGATAGCAGGCTTCCCTACAATCCACTTTCATGATATGCATTTCCTGTTCAAAAGCCTAGCAGGATTCCCAACATTTGAGGCCCTCCTTTGGGAAATCTGTTCCCTCCAAACCAAGAAATACTTGACTATGGTCAACAAGGGCTCTACTAAGAGGGATACAAATGATAAAGCAGATCATGTCAAAGATTTTGTAATGAAATATAGTAGGAGTTACAAGATAAATATCTGTGTTTCAAAAAAAAATTACAATTCAGGAAAAGAGTCAGGCAAACAAAAAGTCAAATGATTTTAGAAACTCAGCTCATTGTCCTTCAAGCATGCTGTGCTCAAGTGTCAGTTTATGCCTGGCTATTGCACACTGGCCCTCACACATCTTTTTAGGCCCTCACACCTCTTTTTATCCTCTTAAGAAACTTATAGCTAAGCATTGATGATTATCATTCTCAACTTAGAGAGGAAGAAGCATGCTTAGATCTGAGTAAGGGCCAAGGTTACACAGCAAGGTGGCATCTTAGGATCCAAAACTGTTTTCGTTAACTCCAAATTCCGTCAGCTTTGTGTTCTATTACACTGTCATTTGAATGAAGGGAGAGTGGAAGGGGTGGAGGGGAAAGAAGCAGAGCAGAGAGGAGAGGAGAGAAGAGACAGAAAGATCACTTAATACAAGCAATGAATTCACAACTTCCTAAAAGAGCACCCAACTAGGTGAGGTGCCTCTTACCAAAGATGCAGAAATCAAGGTCAAACACAGCAAGAAGCACAACAAGCAGAATCTGGAAGGGGCCAGATGCCAAGACGGGTGGTAGATCCACCACCAGGGAAGGATTTGCCCAAAGCCTAGAAAAGAAACTGATGCAACTGGGACATAGAGCAGCAGAAGAAATGGGGAGAATCTTGGCAGAGGGAAAGTCAGGGTGCTGAGTAAAAAAGAAGGATACGTACAAAAGAGAAGACACAGAATGTCACTGAGGGAACTTGATAGCAATTCCTGGGTAGAAGTATTGGGGAGGAGCAGAACCTCTGCGAAGGGCTTAGGCCAAATGCAGCTTCTTACAGTGGAACTGAATGACGTGGGCAATACCAGGCTATGGTTGTAGACGAGCTCTGTGGGAGAGTATCCTTCCCCCACGAGCAGACTGGGGGTCAGAATGGCTTTCACAGACCCATGCCGAGACCCTGAGGAGTCTGGGTCCCAGGGATCTGAGGACTGACATTTACTGTCCAGGGTGCCTGACAGTATTTGGCCATATCATGTCATTTTTTGACTCGCCCCCTCTCAATGTTATGAGACCCTTACAAAGAGCTTTATCTAGTAATTGAAGTGACTTCTCTGTGCGGAATTTGTCTCAAAAAAGATGCTATTGTATGTTTTAGATGAAATCTTGTAGTATTATCATCCAAGAATCCTTGAATTTTGTGAGGTAAGAGAATTCAAAGAAATTGCTTCAACATTTTACTATTTTGCTGTATAAATGGGAGCTCTGAGGACATACAAGGAGCAGTGTCTACCCCTGTAAATTCACATTTCTTGCTATATATATATAACTAAATAAATATTTATTATATATAATATATATTAAATATATATTATATATATATACTTTTATTTAGTTAGTTTGGGCTGTGCTGGGTCTTCATTACCGTGCAGGCTTTTTCTCTAGTTGTGGCAAGCACAGGAACTAGGATTGCTACCAAGTTCCCTCTAGTTGCAATGCACAGGCTTCTCACTGCGGTAGCTTCTCTTGTTGTGGAGCACAGGCTCGAGAGACTGCAGGCTTCAGGAGTTACAGCCCCCAGGCTCTAGTGCACAGGCTCAGTAGTTGTAGCACACAGGCTTAGTTGCTCTGCAGCATGTGGGATCTTCCCAAACCCGAGATCAAGCCCACGTCTCCTGCATTGGTAGGCAGATTCTTTACCACTGAGCCATCAGGGAAGCCCCACGTTTCTTGTTTTCAAACCTTGACATTATTTGAGATACATCTGTGAAAGTCGCTCAGTCATGTCTGACTCTTTGCAACCCCATGGATTATACATCTCCTCAACCCCAAATGATAAAACGATTTGGCAATTATTTACCTTATTTTACCATAATCAAACCCATGCAGGATCCTGAAGCCTAAAGAATGATGATTAGAAGAAAATTGCTAGTAAGGACAGATCATTACATTCATCCTGGTCGCACCTGACATTCGGGATTCTCTTCCTTTGTCAGCGCTCTACTGCTGTTCTTAGCCAGTGTGATCACGTGGCAGCCCTTGAACCAGGCAGGGCAGAGAGCAAAGGGAGGCAACAAGTGTCTGGTTGAAATCATTCATTTTTCATTCCCCCCAGATTGGCTAGGACCCAATCTCCCATTTAAATGCTAATATAATATGAGCTGAGGTTAGAATTTTCTCCCCTCCTCCAGCTAGGTAGATGAACTTTTCAAAGGAGAAAACTAGAAGGGAAGGTTAAGGCACATTTATGTTTCAGTTCCTGGAGATATGAGGACAAGGCATGACTTGGTGGATTGGGATCAGATTTATCTTTAATGACTCTTGCCCTACATTCCTATCTTATTACAGGCAGCTGCAGAAGAACCAGCAATCCCGAATGTAACTTAAAGGGCACAAGAGGATTAAATAATGCATGAACGATTTCCTGGTCTGTCAAACAAATTCTGGAACATGTAGGACATGTCTCAGAGTCTCTGGAATGACAAGCCCAATGAGCAATATCACTGACATTCTGAATTTAATTTTTTAAGGGAAAATTTATTTTAGCCTTTGAAGACTTTTGGACTTCCCTGACAGCTCAGGCTGGTAAAGAATCGCCTGCGGTGCGGGAGACCTGGGTTTGATCCCTGGGTTGGGAAGATCCCCTGGGTAAGGGAACGGCTACCCACTCTAGTAATCTGGCCTGGAGAATTCCATGGAATGTATAGTCCATTGGGTTGCAAAGAGTCAGACACAACTGAGCAACTTTTACTTCACTTTCTTTTGAAGACTTTTATTTTCATTTTACTATATTTTATAGTCCAGAATTGCACTGTCCAAAATGGAAGCCATTCAATCGAGGGCAGTTGAACATTTGAAGTGTGGATAGTCTGAGTTGAGATGCTGTATATGTAAATAATACCCCAGATCTTGATGATGTCTCACAAAGAAAAAGTGTAAAATAGCTTATCAGTAATTTTTATATCAATTACATATTGACATGATGATAATTTGGGCTATGTAAGATTAAAGAAAATATATTATTCCAGTTAATTTCACCTGATTCTTTTAGCTTTTTAATGAAGCGTCTGTAAAATTTCAAATTATGTATCTGGCTCACCCGAGCAGTTTGTGTTACATTTCTTAGGTACAGCAATGGTCTGGAACCATGTACCCCTCAAGAGTGTGGATAGTTTGGGGTTTTACTCCACTTGCAAGATAAGAAGTCCCCCAAGACCATGTCCCTCTCAAGAGTGTGAAAAGTTTGGGGTTTTACTCCACTTGCAAGATAAGAAGTGCCCCAGCTAGAGTTTAATGCATGCTAGTAGAAGACATGAGACTGTGGCTCAGAGACAAAGGATAGTTTTCTTTCTCACAGCCCCAGCAGTAGCCAGAGTATCAGCATCTTTGCACCAATTTACCAAGCCCCAACAACACAGCGTGAAATAGACAGGTTTTCCGTTAGAGGAGAGGAACTCACAGCTTGGAAAACTCAGATCTTTGATACAAATCACAGCAAGCAAACCTACCATTTACTCTGAAGGAAGAAACTATATCTTCCAGGTGATTAATGATATAAACATGCTTTTAAAAGATCCTCCAGAATAAAGGATAGTTAGTACCTTGCTTGCAAAACATGCAGAAATGTGAGACACCCATGGAGAATTGCCTACTGACATTCTCATTTCCTCCATCTTCTTTTCTTAGACTATACATTTCTCTTTGGGGGTGTTATGTTTCTACAGACTAATTTAATATATATTGCTAAAAAGCCAACATTAGTCCCTAACTCACTGTAATTTTCCAAAGGGTTGATCATTTCCTTATTGAATTGTACACTATAATAGATTTTTAAGCCTCACTTCCCTTCTCTGAAAAGAACCTGTTTTCCTGAAATCATGACATTCAAAATTTACTTACATGGGCAGTATTTTAGAAAAGTAATGCAGAAGTCAGAAAACTCAAGTAAAATAGGCCAATTTTCTGGGCACACACATTTAAGAAACACTTGGAAGCACTGGCACTTTTAAAGAACATTTGTTTAACTAAATAGCGACTGAAAGTCTCCTCAAAACCTGGACTCTGGAATCTCAGTTCCCATGACAGCACAGGTCCCAGCAGGTTCTGCCTCGCACCCTGGAAGGCTGCACCTTCAAAGCATTTCAGCAACATCAAGTCATGGGTTTTACAGTGCAGAGGCGAGCCTGATCATTAAGTACTATTATCCAGATTTGACTGGCTTAATTCACTTGCCTCAGGCCCCAGAGTCAAAGTCAGAAGCCAGAGATGGGTCCAGAATATTTAATTTCCTTGCTGTATTAACATCCTTGGACTAGGTCTATTTTTGCATATAAAATCACTCCTGGGCTTCCCTGGCGGCTGAGTGGTAAAGAATCCACCTGCCAATGCAGTAGACATGGGCTCTAATCCCTGGGGAGGTCCCACATGCTGTGGGGCAACTAAGCCCGTGCACCACAGCTGAGCCTGAGCTCTAGAGCCCGGGAGCCGCAGCTACTGACCCCGTGCCACTGCTGCTGAAGCTCACACGCCCTGGAACCGGTGCTCCGCAATAAGGAGTCAACCGCAATAAGAAACCCATGCACTATAACGATGAGCAGCCCCTCCTCACCGCAGCCAGAGAAAAGTCCATGCAGCAGCCAAGGCCCTCTGCACAGCCAAAAATAAACAGATAAATTTATTTAAGAAAAATCACTCCTCCCTGCTCTTTTAAATACAGACAGTAACGGCTTATTGTGGATTACTATATGCTTTTATTCTGTGGCTTAAAGACTATTTTATTTTAGTTCTTAAATGATCGCTTTTTCACTTTTAATTTTTCATTCATTTGAATAGATAATAGATACACAGGAAAGCAAAAATAGAGAGAGTGGGGAGGCAGTGAGAAGCATTCTGCATTCCTCCTCCGTCACCCAGACTCTCAGGAAGTGCATCTCCTTATTGATTTCCTGTGAATTCCTCCAGAGATAGAGCATGCATTTACAAACATGCCCCCCATATTATGTAATAGATAGGCATGCTATACATGTCTTTCCTGCATCTTATTTTTCTCAGTTATTAGTCTTGGCAACCATTTCTTATCAGTATCTTCACTGCCTCATTCTTTTACCTGGACCTTATTATATTAAGTTAGTTTCCTACTAGGGGCATGTAGACTGTTTCTAGTCTTTGATATTCTAAGCAGCACTTATCTTATTTAGCCAACACTTAATCTAGTGCTTGCTTTATTCCAGGCTCTGCAGTGAATATCCTTATATTTATGCAATTCCTGGCATGTTCAAGTAGATGAGAGTACACAGTGGTTCTGCTGCTTTTCAGTTGTCCTTGGCAAATTGTGAAGAAAGCTGAACGCCGAAGAATTGATGGTTCTGAAATGTGGTGTTGGAGAAGACTCTTGAGAGTCCCTTGGACGGCAAGGAGATCCAACCAGTCCATTCTGAAGGAGATCAACCCTGGGATTTCTTTGGAAGGAATGATGCTAAAGCTGAAACTCCAGTACTTTGGCCACCTCGTGCAAAGCATTGACTCATTGGAAAAGACTCTGACGCTGGGAGGGATTGGGAGCAGGAGGAGAAGGGGACGACTGAGGATGAGATGGCTGGATGGCATCACCGACTTGATGGACGTGAGTTTGAGTGAACTCTGGGAGTTGGTGATGGACAGGGAGGCCTGGCGTGCTGCAATTCACGGGATCACAAAGAGTTGGACACGACTGAGCGACTGAACTGAACTGAAATTGCTTAACCTTTCTGACCCTTGATTTCTTCATTTACAATGTGAGGATAATAATAGTACCTACCTCATAAGCTCATTGAGAAGATTAAATGTATTAAATATATTATATAATATATGTGTTTATATATAATATATGTAAAGCATGCTGTCTAATATAAAATAAGTATACCATTATTCATTCATTATTATATTTGCTATAGCTATAATTTGCATTAGATTTGTTTGTGTATCTCCCCAGTTGTCTATATCCTTTGCCTATTTTGTTAGGGAACTGACCAAAAGGTCATATTGATTTGTCAGATTTTTAAAAATGTTATTTATTTATATATTATAATATATGTACAGTAAATTTGTGTGTACAGTAAATAGATGTGTATACACACACATATATATACATATTTATATATATATACAGTAAATATGTTCTCTAAACTGTGCCCAAGTATCTGACCCAGAGAATCCATGAGATAACAAATGAATTTTTTAAGCAATTATATTTTGGGATAATTTGTTATATAGCAACGAGGAATACAATACACATATACTCTCTCTCTCTCTCTCTCTCTATCTATATATATATATATATATATATATATATATATATAGAAGGCTGAAGAATTGATGCTTTCTAACTGTGGTACTGGAGAAGACTCTTGAGAGTCCCTTAGACTGCAAGGAGATCGAATCAGTCAATCCTAAAGGAAATCAACCCTGAGTATTCATTGGAGGGGCTGATGCTGAAGCTCCAATACTTTGGCCACCTGACATGAGGAGCCGACTCATTAGAAAAGACCTTGAGCCTGGGAAAGACTGAGGGCAGGAGAAGGGGGCAACAGAGGATGAGATGGTTGGATGGGCATCACCAGTGGACACTGTCAATGGATATAAGTTTGAGCAAACTCCCAGAGATTGTGAAAGACAGGGGAGCCTGGCATGCTGCAATCCATGGGGTTGCAAAGAGTCAGACGTGACTTTCTCTTTCACTTTCATATATATATATGGGCTTCCCATGTGGATCAGTTGTGAAGAATCTGCCTGCCAGGATTATATATGTGTATATATATATGTGTGTGTGTGTTCAGATGCTCAATTGTGTGCTACTCTTTGTGACCCCATGGACTATACAGGCCATGGAATTCTCAGGGCCAGAATAGTGGAGTGGGTAGCCTTTCCCTTCTCCAGGTGATCTTCCCAACCTAAGGATCGAACACAGGTCTCCCACATTGTAGGTGGATTTTTTACCAGCTGAGCCACCAGGGAAACCCAAGAATACTGGAATGGGTAGCCTATTCCTTCTCCAGAGGATCTTCCTGACTCAAGAATTGAACTGGGGTCTCCTGCATTGCAGGCAGGTTCTTTACCAACTGAGTTATCAGGGAAGCCCATATATGTGTGTGTGTGTGTGTGTGTGTGTGTGTATGTGTACATATTTATACAAATACATATATCCTTTCAATTCTATAATATCCTTTGTCTATATATGAATTGAAAATATTTTTCAGTTTTTAATTTCTCTTTTCATATTTTTCTCACCATGTAGACATTTCTATTATTATAGAATCAAATTTATCCATCTTTTTTCTGTGAGTTCTGAGTTTTTTTTTACCTTACTTGGAAAAGTCTCTCCTCTTGTGAGATAAGAAAAATTATTTTCTATATTTTTCTGGTACTTTATACTTTTATTCTTTACTGTTAAATCATTGATCCATATGCAAGTTATTTTGGTCTTAGGGGAGACAAGAATTCCACTTTAATTTTCCCAGATATATTTTATAACACTATCCCAATACCATGAAGACAATTTAAGAAAATAAATACTTTACTTCAGGAAGTCTTATAATTTACTAATAGCACAAACATTATTCTACCCAGTGTGTGTTCTATAGGAGGTTGAAAGCAAGTATGGCCTTCTCATCCAGCTCATTATTAGTGATAAGCTCATAGTAAGTACAGAGCTTCCTTGGTGGCTCAGATGGTTAAGGGTCAGTCTGAAAATCAGGATACCCAGGTTCAATCCCTGCACTGGAAAGATCCCCTGGAGTATAGAATGGCTACCCACTCCAGTATTCTTCCTTGGAGAATCCCATCGATGGAGGGGCTTCATGGGCCACAGTCCATAGGGATCACAGAGTTGGATATGACTGAGTGACTAAGCACACACACACAGAGAAAGCACTCATCCCTTGAGGGCCAGCACACAACTTGTCTATTTACTGATCAAGATATACCAGCACCCCACTACCAAAAGAAGCTGCTAGGAGCCACAAAGCCAGAAGACCCAGCTAAGCTGTGCTGGGGCTCCTGATGCACAGAAATCATGAGAGAATAAGTGACATTGTTTAAATTACTAAGATTTGGGATAATTTGTTACATAGCAATAGATAGTACAATGAGCATAGATCAGAGTGGGGAGGTCAGTGCAGAAGCGGGAGCCAACAGCAGTTCTTTTATGCTTGCTTCTATTTTCTCAATGAAGAAGGTCATCAGCTGGAAGTGATGGTGCAGCAAGAGATAACAGAGGTTGAGGAGAGATGAAAAGGTATAAAATAAAATATTAATGGACCAGGGAAGAATAGTATGATGGACAGATATCATTCAGTCTGTGATAGGCAATCATAAATGTAAAGTGAGAACAGTCAGCCCAGCTGTGTCACTCTCTGCAGCCATGGTCTCTTGAGTGGGTGCAGGTACAGAGCAGCAGAGGTTTGGCTGGAGTTAGAACTAGGGTTTTGTCAGATGAACATGATAAACAAAAAGAAGGGATCTGAAGCAAAGGAATGAATAATATGACAGACCACAGACTATAGGCTGGGTAAACAGGGAACTGAAGAGAATGAAAGACTGTGTGTTCAGTGGCTATAGATCCTAGGCATGGCAGAGAGTTTTTACATTAGAACTTAGTGGAAGTGATCTGGAATAATGGGAAGTGATGTACAATTATTTAGAAAACAAAACACCATCATGTAAAGTTGGACATTCTTATGCTCTTTGACCCAAACAATTCTGCTTCTAGAAAAATTCTTGCAAATACGCACCAGGAAAAATATTCAAGTTATTCATAACAGCAGTTACTGATATAAAAAAGCTGGAAACAGCCATAGAAGGAATGAGTGAATAAATTTTGGTAAATTCACACCACAAAATATTATACAGCAGTTATACCAAGCTACAGCAATGCCCAACAACATAGAGACATCTTATTTATAGAATAATGTGGAAAAGAGCATGTTCCAACAGACTACATGCAGTATATAATTTTCATAAAGTTCAAAAAAGTGACTAAACATCATATCATTTAGCAATACATCTATGTGTGTGTATATATATATATGATAAAGTCATTTTAAAAATCAAGGGAATTAAAAGCACAAAATCAGGGATAATGGTTACTTCTGGAGAGGAGGCCAGGAAATAGGGTGAAGAAAGAAGACATAGGTAGATGCAAGTGAAATAAATAAGATAAGAAGTAGTGGTCAGATCGGAGAAGGCAATGGCACCCCACTCCAGTACTCTTGCCTGGAAAATCCCATGGATGGAGGAGCCTGTGGGCTGCAGTGCACGGGGTCGCTAAGAGTCGGACACGACTGAGCAACTTCACTTTCACTTTTCACTTTCATGCATTGGAGAAGGAAATGGCAACCCACTCCAGTGTTCTTGCCCGGAAAATCCCAGGGACGGCGGAGCCTGGTGGGCTTCCGTCTGTGGGGTTGCACAGAGTCAGACACGACTGAAGCGATTTAGCAGCAGCAGCAGCAGTGGTCAGATATTGGGATGCTTGGAATTAAGATTCTGGAGGAGATAAAATTCTTGGTGAGGACAAGGTCCAATGATATGACTGTGTGAGTGAATGGCTGAGCTAGAATGGAGTATGAGCTATTTGGAGGAGAGAAGGTCAAGAAGCTGAACAGACAGAAGATTCATCTTTATGGATATTGAAAGCACCAAGAATATGACGTGCATAGTGATGAAGAAAGTGACCGTGAGCCAGGAACAGGGGAGGCAATGCTGGAGCCAGTAGATTTGTCAAAAGGAGAGTGGCAGTTTGATCCCTGGGTCGAGAAGATCCCCTGGAGAAGGAAATGGCAACCCACTGCAGTATTTTTGCCTGGGAAATCCCACGGACGGAGGAGCTTGGTTGGCTACAGTCCATGGCAAAAGAGTTGGACACGACTTATGACTAAACAACAAGTTAGAACAAGGTGAAAGAGACAGTGGGAAGGAGATTTCCTGACTAGAGACCTGGAATTCCAGAGACACAGAGGAAACGTTTTGAGAGCTGGAGAAGGAGGAGAGACAGAATCAGTGAAGATATACAGATCTTTCAGAAGTGAGAATGTGGGGACTGAGGAACGACCAGGGAATCTTGGGTATCTAGTAGTAACAGTTATGCAGAATGAGGCTAGTTCAGAGGGCCTCAAGGAAGACACTGCCGCTCAGACTGTGTTCATGCATAGGGAAGAGTGGGTGGCTTGCCAGAAACACGGAAGAATGTCAAAAATCTGGGGATTTCTTAAGGACTGTGACAGAGGCTGGGAACTTGAGCGTAGGGTGCCTCCTTCTTGAGCTTTGCTGCAACACTGATCCAAAGAAGTTAGGAGGCTTCCATTCAAACTGTTTCTGTATGTCAACCACATCCCTCATTCATGCTTTTCCAGAATCACAGCCAAAAGCATTCAGAGTCTGCCAACTGTTACATAACACTCACCATTCTTTTTATTTGTCATTATCCATCAAACCCATTGAAATTATACCCACTGGCCAAAGACCTTGGGCTTATAGTCAAAACCAAAAAACTCTAGAGTGAAATAAGCAAGACCCATATGGAAACTGTTCCTAAGGGTAGGGAGCAAGGAAAGGGGCCAGGAAGCGAATTACTCTACTCGGGCATGGCTTCAGGCTGGGAGTCTGGGGGGAGGAGATCACTACAAAGATCAATCAGATCTTTACTCTCTGGCTGTCCTTAGCACTCTTCATGAGGTGTCTTACAAAACAGCTCTGATCATGGCAGGTCATTCAACCCTGAAGGGCCCAGAGTAACTGTACCATTCAGAGGTGTGTGCCCACAGTGGATCACATCCCTCCTGGATGGCTGATGTTTTAAAAAGTAAATAATAACACTTGGGCAAAGGTTAGAAAACAACCACATAAGTCTAGTCCCTAACACTGAAAATAGCCATTATTAATCATATGTCATGACTCCTTCCAGAAAGAGTAAAATTGTGTGGCTGTACACTGGTATAAACTTAAAATTTGACCATTAACCTTACTTCAACTCAAGGCAAGAAATATCTCTTTGTGGTTCAGACAGTAAAGAATCTGCCTGCAATGCAGGAGACCCAGGTTCAGTGCCTGAGTTGGAAAGACCACCTAGAGAAGGCAATGGCAACCCACTCCAGTATTCTTGCCTGGAGAATCCCATAGACAGAAGAGCCTGATGGGCTACAGTCCATGGGGTTGCAAAGAGTTGGACATGACTGAGCAAACAACACTAAGAGAGTTTAATAGAAAAAAAATGGCTACACTTTCCCTGTCTTCATGAATATTACAAGAGAGTTAGGTTAAGTAAATGGATATCTATAATATAGGGTGAGTATTGTCCTCCTGGGGGTTCTACCAGAACCAGATTATGATACAGAAGTTCAAGGGCAAGTAGTTAACAGGTGAAGGAGATGATGACAGAGGAGTGGGAAAGTGAGAAAAGGAAAAGAAGGCAGCCAATAAAGGGGTTATCAAGCCAGCAACCACTGTGGGGGACCCAGCTTATTCCCACTGGGGAAAAGCTGGCAGTTCCTATTTAACACACACATCAGGGTTGTTCCACCCATGGGTCAAGGGAACTGGGATATTCATACACCTCATGTTAGTCATTGGTTGAGGGCTGCTCCTAACCTGTGTGAATTTCTCCATCCTTTCAGCCCACATCACAAGCAAACAAGCTCAAGCTAAGTGGCCAGAAAAAGCCCTCAGGGAAAAATTGCCATCATGGCAGTTGGAAGTCAGAACTAGAAGTAAAGATGAAGAGATTTGGGAGGAGTATGAATCACATCTATTACAGTTACAATAACTCAGTAAATATGCAAGTATTAGGCTTCAGCAATACGTGAACCGTGAAATTCCAGATGTTCAAGCTGGTTTTAGAAAAGGCAGAGGAACCAAAGATCAAATTGCCAACATCCACTGGATCATTGAAACAGCAAGAGAGTTCCAGAAAAACATCTATTTCTGCTTTATTGACTATGACAAAGCCTTTGACTGTGTGGATCACAATAAACTGTGGAAAATTCTGAAAGTGATGGGAATACCAGACCACCTGACCTGCCTCTTGAGAAACCTATATGCAGGTCAGGAAGCGACAGTTAGAACTGGACATGGAACAACAGACTGGTTCCAAGTAGGAAAAGGAGTACGTCAAGGCTGTATATTGTCACCTTGTTTATTTAACTTATATGCAGAGTACATAATGAGAAATGTTGGGCTGGAAGAAGCACAAGTTGGAGTCAAGATTGCTGGGAGAAATATCAATAACGTCAGATATGCAGATGACACCACCCTTATGGTAGAAAGTGAGGAGGAATTAAAAAGCCTCTTGATGAAAGTGAAAGAAGAGAGTAAAAACTTGGCTTAAAGCTCAACATTCAGAAAACGAAGATCATGGCATCTGGTTCCATCACTTCATGGCAAATAGATGGGAAACAGTGGAAACAGTGGCAGACTCTATTTTGGGGGGCTCCAAAATCACTGCAGATGGTGATTGCAGCCATGAAATTAAAAGACGCTTACTCCTCAGAAGAAAAGTTATGAACAACCTAGATAGCATATTGAAAAGCAGAGACATTACTTTGCCGACTAAGGTCCGTCTAGTCAAGGCTATGGTTTTTCCTGTAGTCATGTATGGATGTGAGAGTTGGACTGTGAAGAAGGCTGAGCCTGAAGAATTGATGCTTTTGAACTGTGGTGTTGGAGAAGACTCTTGAGAGTCCCTTGGACGGCAAGGAGATCCAACCAGTCCGTTCTGAAGGAGATCAACCCTGGGATTTCTTTGGAAGGACTGATGCTAAAGCTGAAACTCCAATACTTTGGCCACCTCATGTAAAGAGTTGACTCATTGGAAAATACCCTGATGCTGGGAAGGATTCGGGGCAGAAGGAGAAGAGGACGACAGAGGATAAGATGACTGGATGGCATCACTGACTTGATGGACATGAGTTTGGGTAAACTCCGGGAGTTGGTGATGGACAGGGAGGCCTGGCATGCTGTGATTCATGGGGTCGCAAAGACTCGGACATGACTGAACAACTGAACTGAACTGAACTGAATAACATCTAACTGAGAGACAGAACAAAGATAGCTTAGTTCTTGCTGTAGTTTTAGAGGAGGCTTCCCAGGTGAGGAAACTTTTGAGGTGGAACCCAGTGTAATGAAAGTTCATTCTTATTTGGGTCTCTATTTAAATACTCTTTTGGTATAGAGGGACTTCTCACTTTGTAAGTCTATGCCTCCCTAAGGTAGAAAGCAAAACCTCTTTTTTCTCAGCTTCTTTTGAAGCTGCGGAGTACACATTGGACCTGGGCTCTGCCAGTCCAATATACCTATGGTAAGATTTGACTTGGAGGTTCATGATGCAAATAAGGCCCAACCTGGCTAGTCCTTGTGGCTCAGCTGGTAAAGAATCTGCCTGCAATACAGGAGACCTGGGTTTGATCCCTGAGTTGGGAAGATCTCCTGGAAAAGGGAACAGCTACCCACTGCAGTATTCTGGCTTAGAGATTCCATGGTCTATACAGTCCACAGGGTAAGAGTCAGACACGACTGAGCAACTTTCACTTTCACTGGCTAGTTCTGATGGAGGGTGGTGGCAGACAAGCTTTCAACACAGGGAGGAGAGGGGGTTTAGCTCTCCCTAGTGTCAGAGATGGAAACTGTACTCTGTGTCTGACTGGGGCAGTTGCTGTCTGCCTTGGGCCAGTTCCTGTGGCTCAGACGGTTAAAGTATCTCTAATACAGAAGACCCGCATGCCCTGGGTCAGGAAGATCCCCTGGAAAAGAAAATGGCAACCTACTCTGGAGAATCCCTTGGACAAAGGAGCTTGGTGGGCTACAGTCCATGGGGTCACAAAGAGTCAGACACGACTGAGCGACCAACACCTTCACTTGGGGCCAGTCCTTCAGAGCAGCCTTCAAGTCAGGTGCTCTAGCACTTCCAAAGTTTCTGTGAAATCATCTGATGTTCTTTATAAACTACTTGTCTACTAAAACAAGCTAGGGTGGCTTCTGTTGTTTGCAGCAAAAATCTTGATACGATTTTTAGAAGATTTACACAGACAGAATTGTGGGCAAGGAATGCCCAGGTCAGGGAACAGCACAAGCACAGACATGCAAGTGTGAAAACCCAGAGTGTATTGTTAGAAATGTCACTTTATCGATGTGGCTGAGGAAGAAAGAAACTCAGAATTGGTGTTGGGTGGCTCACCCGGGTTCCTGGAAGAGAGTAACACTGTGAAACTGCAGCTGCGCCTTGAGGCATGGTGGTGTGTGTCAGAACTGGATACTAGCTGTAATGAGAAAGAACAACATGGTATGGGTGGCATTTCTGGCTTCTCATTGGGTGTGGTTGTCAGCCAATAATGGAGCAATCAAGCTGGAAGATGAATGCATGGGCAGCATGGGTTGGACTTCATCACACTTCTGATCTTGGTTTTAGTTCTGTGACCATTTATTGTCTATAACCCCTTGTATACTTTATTTAACCTTCTTGAGCCTCAGTTTCCTTATCTTTTAAAAACAAGTGGGCTTCCCTGGTTGCCCAGTAACTAAGAATTCACCTGCCAATGCACAGAACACATATTCCATCCCTGGTCCAGGAAGATTCCACATGCTGTGGGACAACCAGGCCCCTGGGTGACAACTACTGAGCCTGCACGCCCTAGAAACCACCACAAGGAGAAGTCTGAACATTGCAACAAAGAGTAGCCCCTGCTCGCCACAACTAGAGAAAACCCTCACACAGCAATGAAGACCCAGTACAGTCAGAAATAGAAAATAAAATAAATAAGTAAAAATGAAAAGCAGGAATAATAAAGCTTACTGTCCTAGACTCATCAGCTTAAACATTCCAGGGACAAACCTGTAGACCAGAAGTAGATGTATTGATCCATTGCCAAGATGGAGTTCACACCAGAGAACTATAGGATATCTCACTAAACAAGACAAAAGATAGATTCATTGCAAGATTTGGGGGAAGGCTAGAGTTAAGTAAAATTTAATTGAAGCAATATTTTGACAGACTCAAAGAAGTCAACAACAATCCTAGACTGAAAAGTGGACCCAGGATTCTGTTTCCTTGGGAACGACCAAGTTAAGATGGATCTGAAATGCTGAGTTCAGACACCTCTTTTCTCAGGCTCTGCACCTGGGTTGGAAACCAAAACTACTCTGTGTCAGTCACTTAACTCCTCTGGGAAACAGTGAAATGTTTTATTCTTAACCAACTTCATTTCAAACAGCAAAGTTTTTCCTTGAATAAGATAATGGCAGTCACTCAAAGAAAGGAGGTATTATGATACTTTGTTGTTGAAGAATGTCCTTGGAAGAAACAACTAGTTTTATCTGTGTTTGTTTTTTCCCACCCAGATGAAAGGCAGGACAGAGTCTTATCCTCCAAATTGATTTTTATGCCCAGTCTCCCCTTTTGGCCAAAGAACGACAAGATCAGCCCACAGGGTATTATTCTGTGAAATCCAGATCTTCACTGTAGTCTAGGTTCCACCAATCAAGAGGCTGTTTGGAGAGGTGGGTTTAAGTCAGTCCTTTATCTTTTTTCATTGTAATATGAGCTGTTGAGCTATTTGATTCGACAATGACTCCATTGTAGCACTTAAGTCTCTAAGTAAGTAAAGTAAAGTCACTCAGTTGTGTCCGACTCTTTGTGACCCCATGGACTGCAGCCCACCAGGCTCCTCAGTCCATGAGATTCTCCAAGCAAGAATACTGGAGTGGGTTGCCATTTCCTTCTCCAGGGGATCTTCCCGACCCAGGGATCAAACCCGGGTCTCCTGCACTGGAGGCAGATGCTTTAACCTCTGAGCCACCAGGGAAAGAGTTCACATATTTGAGCAGTATAACAGAGACAAATTAGAAGAGGGAAAACTTTTCTTGATCCAAGTTTGTAGTATACTTGAACTCAAGATCAGGTGGGCTAACATAATACACAATCACTGTAACAATGACAGTCACACAAAGTTCACCATAAGGATTTTGTTAATATTTGAATGTTCACTTTCAAGTATACTTATAATTCAAGATACAGTTTGGAGTATAATTGTCCTTGTGTGCATTGTATATTGAAATTATATTAACCAGTTGAGATTTGAATGTATTGTCATTTTCCCAATAAAATGCAACTATATTAAAGTGATTACATGGATGTATACAACAATTCACCAAGAAGTGTACTTAAGATTAATTTTATGTTTGCCACATCTCAATTAAAAGTTGGGTTTTTTAAGGGGAAAAAAAAAAGAGGATGAAAGAGTATCATTGAGGATAAAAGTTCCTTGCCCAAGATTATACAGCATTTTATTGCAGGGATAAAATTCAACAACAACAAAATTATTGTGACTAATTGTGAAATGTTTTGAGTTTTGAACGTTCTGTACTATATACATGAAAGTAATAACATGAAGATAAGAAAATGAAGAAAAGGGTGGCAGTACATTCAAACTTTAAGAGAGAGTATGGTAGCTTGAGGATTCCCCTGGTGGCTCAGTGGTAAAGAACCTGCCTGCAATGCCGGAGCCACAGGAGAGGCAGGTTCAATCATTACGTTGGGAAGATTCCCTGGAGGAAGGCTTGGCAACCCACTCCAGTATTCTTGCCTGGAGAATCCTGTGGACAGAGGAACCTGGCAAACTACGTTGGGAAGATTCCCTGGAGGAAGGCTTGGCAACCCACTCCAGTATTCTTGCCTGGAGAATCCTGTGGACAGAGGAACCTGGCAAACTACGGTCCATAGGGTCACAAAGAGTTGGACAGGACTGAAGCTACTTAGCATGCATCACCAATGTTAGCTCAGTGGTTGAGTTATGATCTGAATTCCGGTTGGCTAGCAGTTTGTCTAAATCCACAGCCTACACTATCAACCAAGAAGTTACACTAAATGGATACAAAATACGTAATTAAGTGCTTAAGCATGCCTGCTCAGTCACTTCAATCCTGTCCAACTCTTTGAGACCCCATCTCTCAGAGTATGCCCAAGTTCACGTCCACTGAATCAGTGATGCCATCCAAATCAGTGTCCCACCCATCAAGGGGACATCTCATCCTCGGTCCCCCTCTTCTCCTTCTGCCTTCAGTCTTTCCCAGCATCAGGGTGTTTTCCAGTGAGTCAGCTCTTCACATCATGTCATCAAAGCAGTGGAACTTCAGCTTGTATCAGTTCTTCCAATGATTATTCAGGGTTGATTTCCTTGAAAACTGACTGATTTAAACTTCTTGCTGTCCAATGGGCGTAAGATGATAACCCACATTCATTAGAAGGGCTAAAAAAAAAAAAAAATGAGGTCTTGCACTCAAAGAAGAAAATATGAAAGGGAAGCTTGACATTTCTCAAGGTTTTTATGACCCCCAAAGGAAGAAGAAATTGAGGGGGGAGATGAGTGGCCTTAAATATTTGAAGTTTCCTCAAATGCAAGTCAGGAAATATTACATCCTACCCTGTAAGCCATAGATCACAAAATACCATGGTTCCTGTGGGGGCACATTCTTGTGGCCAGGAAGAGGCAGCATTTTGATCTATTAAGTGCCTTTTTTGCTGAATCTGAAATTGAGGAAGTACATTTTTCCTTAGTGGCATTCTTTATAACCTACCAAAAAGTTTAGAGTCAGTCAGGACCATGTCCGTCATAGTCCAGCCTTCTCCAGTACACTTCCAAAGCTTAAAGCTCCTGAAGCTGATCTCATCATGGAGTAGAAGCAAGATCTCACCAGCAATGGGATAAATACAGTATGCTACCATTTGTGCATCTCATAAGACATCTCCAAATCATCATTTTGGGAACCAAGGCTCCACTGTTCACAGCTCTTCTCAGCATCACTCACCACTCCATCGGGTGCCTCGTGGGGCTATGCCAGGTCTGCTACAGAGTGTTAGTTGCTCAGTCATGTCCAACTGTTTGCAACTCCATGGAGTGTAGCCTGCCAGGCTCCTCTGTCCATGGAATTCTCCAGGCAAGAATACTGGAGTGAGTTACCATTCCCTTCTCCAAGGATCAAATCCAGGTCTCCCACATTGCAGGCAAATTCTTTACCATCTGAGCCACTAAAAAAGCCCTCTCTCTTCTATAAAGGAGCTCCCTAAATATAGGTCCTGTCTCCTAGGCCAGGTGCTGCACTCTCAAGGTGGCACCTTGGCTCGTCTTTCACCTGGCATGTGGAGGGGTCAGGGTATGTACAGAGGGCAAGTAGAACCCTGAATACTCCTCCTCCACTTGAGGACACTGCAGAATGAGGTAGCAACTGTCCTGTGCAAGCAAGGGTCTAAGACAGACCTCGAAGAAGCACATGCTCTGATAACAAACTTCAGAGCAGAAAGAAGGGGCGCAGTGAATACAGCCTCACCACTATCATTGCAGGCTCTGTGCATGAGGACAAATGGAGGCTTGCATGTGTTCTGGTCTTTTTAACCAAGAGCATGAAATTGCAAGATTTGATTTCACCTACTTGAGTTGTGCTATGGCCCTCCCTGTGGTTCAGAGGTAAAGAATCTGCCTGCGATGCAGGAGATCACTTGCAATCAGTTTGACCCCTGGGTTGAGAAGATCCTCTGGAGGATGAAATGGCACCCCCTCCAGTATTCTTACTCAGTATATTCCATGGACAGAGGAACCTGATGGGCTATAGACATGACTTAGTGACTTAAACCACCACCAAACCATTGATGAGAATTTTCTAGCTCAGTTTAATTTTTTGATTAGTAATTAGAGAATTTCTCACCTCCTAAAGTGACTGAACTGAAAGAAAGAAATGACCTCCTAAACACTATACCAAGTACACAGCATCCTTGCTAGCACACAGTGCTGGTGGATTTCTGCCAAACGGTATGGTCACTTTGGAAAACACTTTGGCAATTTCTTAAACAGTTAAAAATACACTTATCATATGACCCAGCAATCTGCTCCTAGGTATTTGCACAACAGAAATGAAAACATAGCCACACAAAGACCTATAGAAGAAGGTTTAGAGCAGCTTTATTTGTAATCTCCCCAAACTGGAAGCAACCCAAATGTCCATCAACTGGTGAATGGATAAGCAAATTGTGTAGTGACTGCATATAATGGAATAATATTCAGCAAATAAAGGAAAGATCTATTGATACTTGCAACAACATGAATGACTCTCAAAAGGATTAGACTGAGTACACAAAGTCAGACACAAAAGATTATATACAGTATGGATTCAAGTTACATGACATCCTAAAAAAAAAGACAAAATGATAGGGAAAGAAGTCAGATGAAAGATTACCAGGAGCTGATAGCTGGGAAAGAAGTGGGAAGGGAGTTGACTGTAAAGGGGGAACGACTCTATATCTTGATTAGGGTCATGATTACATAGTCGTATGCCTTTTGTCAAAACACATACATTTGAACACCTGGAAAGGGTTTTACCATATGTAAATAACACCTCAAAAATCTGACTTAAAAAGAATTTGTAATGTCCTATTTGCAAATTTTATGTGGTTCATACCCAACAGACGTCTGCCAGCTTTCCTTGTAATAGTTTTTAAAAAATTTAAGCGGACTGCTGACAGCTTACAGTGAATAATGTCGGATTCATGATCTCCAAAGCAGAAGATTTAGATTTGGGACCAGGGACCAGGGCTGATCACCCAAGAGCTGTTGTGTAATGAAGTTTTATTAAAGTGAAAGAGGGCAGAGAAAGTTTCTGACATAGACAGCAGAAGAGGGATGGAGAGTAACCCCCTCTCTAGTCTTACCAAGGGTTTATGTATATTTTGTTATACTTATATACTTACCTTATATACCTATATATTTCCTTTCACTTTTATGACTGATTTTGTGGGATTACCTGGTAACTCAAATGGTAGAGTCTGCCTGCAATGCGGGAGACCCAGGTTTGATCCCTGGGTCAGGAAGATGCCCTGTAGAAAGAAATGGCAACCCACTGCAGTATTCTTGCCTAGAAAATTCCACGGATAGAGGAGCCTGGAAGGCTACCATCCATGGGGTCATAAAGAGTGGGACACTACTGAGTGACTTCACTTTCACTTTTTCACGGTACACTTTTACCAGATCCACTCCCACAACATACATCTTATCCGATAGAGAGAGTGCCTGAAGAACTATGGACAGAGCTTCATGACATTGTACAAGGGGCAGTGATCATGACTATCCCCAAGGAAAAGAATGCAGAAAGGAAAAATGGTTGTCTGAGGACACCTTACAAATAGCTGAGAAAAGAAAGAAGCTAAAGGCAAAGGAGAAGAGGAAAGCTATACCCATTTGAATACAGAGTTCCAAAGAATAGCAAGGAGAGGTAAGAAAGCCTTCCTCAGTGATCAATGCAAAGAAATAGAGGAAAACAATAGAAGGGGAGAGACTAGAGATCTCTGCAAGAAAATTAGAGATACCAAGGGAACATTTCATGCAAAGATGGGCTCAATAAAGGACAGAAAAGCTGTGGACCTAACAGAAGCAGAAGGTATTAAGAAGAGGTGGCAACAATACACAGAAGAACTATACATAAAAGATCTTCATGACCCAGATAATCATATGGTGTGATCACTCACCTAGAGCCAGACATCCTGGAATGTGAAGTCAGATGGGCCTTAGGAACATCACTACAAACAAAGCTAGTGGAGGTGATGGAACTCCAGTTGAGCTATTTCAAATCCTAAAAGATGATGCTGTGAAAGTGCTGCACTCAATATTTCAGCAAATTTGGAAAACTCAGCAGTGGCCACAGGACTGGAAAAGGTCAGTTTTCATTCCAATCCCAAAGAATAACAATGCCAAAGAATGTTCAAACTACTGCACAATTGCACTCATTTCACACGCTAGCAAAGCAATGATCAAAATTCTCCAAGTGAGGTTTCAACAGTGTGTGAAATGAGAATTTCCAGAGGTTCAAGCTGGATTTAGGAAAAAAAAGAGGAAGCAGAGATCAAATTGCCAACATCCGTTGCATCATAGAAAAACCAAGAGAATTCCAGAAAAAAATCTACTTGTGCTTCATTTATTATGCTTAATCCTTTGTGTGGATCACAACAAATTGTGGAAAATTCTTCAAGAGATGGGAATATCAGATCACCTTACCTGCCTCCTGAGAAACCTGTAAGCAAGTCAAGAAGCAACAGTTAGAACTGGACATGGAGCAACAGATTGGTTCCAAATTGGGAAAGGAGTATGTCAAGGCTGTACCTTGTCACCCTGCTTATTTAACTTATATGCAGAGTACATCATGCGAAACGATGGGCTGGAGGAAGCACAAGCTGGAATCAAGATTGCCATGAGAAATATCAGTAACCTCAGATAGGCAGATGACACCACCATTATGGCAGAAAGCAAGAAGGAACTAAAGAGCCTCTTGATGAAAGTGAAAGAGGAGAGTGGAAAAGTTGATTTAAAACTCAACATTCAAATAATGAAGATCATGGCATCCAGTCCCATCACTTCATGGCAGATAGATGGGGAAACAATGAAAACAGTGAGAGATTTTATTTTGAGGGGCTCCAAAAATCATTGCATCCTTACCATATAGCTCTGGGAAAGAATTTTTCTGCAATGCAAGAGGCCAGGTTCAATTGCTGGATTGGGAAGATGCCCTGGAGAAGGAAATGGCAACCCATTCCAGTATTCTTGCCTGGAGAATCTTATGGACGGAAGAGCCTGGTGGGCTATAGTCCACAGTGTCGCAAGAATCAGACATGACTTTGTGACTAAATCACCACCACCAAAATCACTACAGATGGTGACTGCAGCCATGAAATTAAAAGATGCTTGCTCTTTTAATTTAAGCTTGGAAGAAAAGCTATGACCAACCTAGACAGCAGAATACAAAGCAAAGGCATTACTTTGCCAACACAGGTCCATCTAGTCAAAAGCTATGGTTTTTCTAGTAGTCATGTATGGATGTGAGAGTTGGACTATAAATAAAGCTGAGCACTGAAGAATTGATGCTTTTGAACTGTGGTGTTGGAGAAGATTCTTGAGAGTCCCTTAGATTGCAAGGAGATCAGACCAATCAATCCTAAAGGAAATCAGTCTTGAATATTCATTGGAAGGACTGATGCTGAAGCTGAAGCTCCAATATTTTGGCCACCTGATGCAAAGAACTGACTCTTTGGAAAAGACCCTGATGCTGGGAAAGATTGAAGCCAGGAGGAGAAGGGGATGACAGAGGATGAGATGGTTGGATGGCATCACCGATTTGATGGATATGAGTTTGAGCAAGCTCTAGGAGTCAGTGATGGACAAGGAAGCCTGGCATGCTGCAGTCCATGGGACTGCAAAGAGTCAGGCAGGACTGAAGGACTGAACTGATATCAAACAGTAGAAAGGTCTCCCACAACAAATGTCTTAAGATAACAAGATCAGTCAGAAGGTTCTTGTTAAGAAGGAGAAACATCTCCTTGAGGTTTCTCCTCAATGAGGAGGGAACACAGCTCCATCCATCAACAGAAAATTGGATTAAAGATTTACTGAGCATGTCCCCACCCATCAGAACAAGATCCAGTTTCGCCCACAGTTAGTCTCTTCCATCAGGAAGCTTCCATAATCCTCTTGTCCTTATCCTCAGAGGGCATACAGAATGAAACCACAATCACAGAAAAGTGACCAAACTGATCACATGAACCACAGCCTTGTCTACCTCAATGAAACTCAGCCATGCCGTGGAGAGCCACCCAAGACAGATGGGTCGTGGTAGAGAGTTCTGACAAAACGTGGTCCACTGGGGAGGGAATGGCACACCACTTCAGTATTCTTGCCTTGAGAACCCCATAACAGTATGAAAAGGCAAAAAGATATGACACTGAAAGATTAACTCCCCAGGTCGATAGTTGCCCAATATGCTACTAGAGAAGAGTGGAGAAATAACTCCAGAATGAATAAACAGGCAGAGCCAAAGCAAAAACAGTACCCAGTAGTGGATGTGACTGATGATGGAAGTCAAGTCCGATGCTGTAAAAAACAATATTGCATAAGAATCTGGAATGTTAGGTCCATGAATCAAGGTAAATTAGAAGTGGTCAAACAGGAGATGGCAAGAGTGAACATCAACATTTTAAGAATCAGTGAACTAAAATGGGCTGGAATGGGCGATTTTAATTCAGATAACCATTATATCTATCACTGTGGGCAAGAATCCCTTAAAAGGAATGAAGTAGCTGTCAGAGTCAATAAAAGAGTTCAAAATGCAGTGTTAGATGCAATCTCAAAAATGATAGAATGATCTCTGCTCATTTCCAAGGCAAACCGTTCAGTATTAAGTAATCCAAGTCTATGCCCCAACCACTAATGCTGAAGAAGCTGAAGCAGAATCTATGAAGACCTACAAGACCTTCTAGAACTAACAGCCAAAAAAGATGTCCCTTTCATTACAGGGGACTGGAATGCAAAAGCAGGAAGTCAAGAGATACCTGGAGTAACAGGTAAATTTGACTTTGGAGTACAAAATGAATCAGGGCAAAGGCTAACAGAGTTTTGCCAAGAGAACACACTGGTCATAGCAAACACCCTCTTCCAAGACTAAGAGATGACTCTACACACAAACATCAACAGATGGTCAATATCAAAATCAGATTGATTATATTCTTTGCACTCAAAGATGAAGAAGCTTATACAGACAGCAAAAACAAGACCAGGATCTGAGTGTGGCTAAGATCATGAACTCCTAATTGCAAAATTCAGACTTAAATTGAAGAAAGTAGGTAAGACCACTAGACCATTCAGATATGACCTAAATCAAATCCCTTATGATTATAAGGTGGAAGTGGTAAATAGATTCAAAGGAATAGATCTGATAGACAGAGTGCCTGAAGAACTATTACAGAGGTTCATGATATTTTACAGGAGACAGTGATCAAGACCATCTCTAAGAAAAAGAAAAGGAAAAAGGTGAAATGGTTGTCTGAGGAGGCCTTACAAATAGCTGTGAAAAGAAGAGAAGTGAAAGGCAAAGGAGAAGAGGAAATACATACCCATTTTAATGCAGAGTTCCAAAGAACAGCAAGGAGAGATAAGAAAGCCTTCCTCAGTGATCAGTGCAAAGAAATAGAGGAAAACAACAAACTGAGAAAGACTGGAGATCTCTTCAAGAAAATTAGAGATACCAAGGGAACATTTCATACAAAGATGGGCACAATAAAGGACAGAAATGCTATGGACCTAACAGAAGCAGAAGATATTAGGAAGAGGTGGCAACAATACACAGAAGAACTATACATAAAAGATCTTTATGGCCCAGATAAACATGATGGTATGATCACTCATCTAGAGCCAGATATCCTAGAATGCAAAGTGGGCTTTAGTGAAGGTGATGGAATTCCAGTTGAACTCTTTTGAATCCTAAAAGATCATGCTGTTAAAAGTGCCCTACTCAATATGCCAGCAAATTTGGAAAATTTGGCAGTGGCCACAGGACTGGAAAAAGTCAGTTCTTGTTCCAATCCCAAAGAAAGGCAATGCCAAAGAATGTTCAAACTACCGCATGGTTGCACTCCTCTTACACACTAGCAAAACAATGCTCAAAATTCTTCAAGCCAGGCTTCAACAGTATGTGAACTGAGAACTTCCAGAATATTCAAAGTGGATTTAAAAAAGGCAGAAGAACCAGAGATCAAATTGCCAACATCTGTTGGTCATAGAACAAGCAAGCAAGTTCCAGAAAAACATCTACTTCTGTTTTATTGACTACACCAAAACCTTTGATTGTGTGGATCACAACAAACTGTGGAAAATTCTTCAAAAGATGGGAATACCAGAACACCTTATTTACCTTCTGAGAAATCTGTATGGAGGTCAAGAAGCAACAGTTAGAACTGGACATGGAGCAACAGACTGGTTCCAAATTGGGAAAGGAGTATGTCAAGGCTGTACCTTGTCACCCTGCTTATTTAACTTATATGCAGAGTACATCATGTGAAACGCTGGGCTGGAAGAAGCACAAGCTAGAATCAAGATTGCCATGAGAAATATCAATAACCTCAGATATGCAGATGACACCACCCTTATGGCAGAAAACGAAGAAAAACTAAAGAGCCTCTTGATGAAAGTGAAAGAAGAGAGTGAAAAAGTTGGCTTAAAACTTAACATTCAGAAAACTAAGATCATGGCATCCAGTCCCATCATTTCATTGCAAATAGATGGGAAAACAATGGAAACAGTGAAAGACTATTTTCTTGGGCTCCAAAATCATTGCAGCTGGTGACTGCAGCCATGAAATTAAAACACGCTTGCTCTTTGGAAGAAAAGTTATGGCAAACCTAGACAGCATATTAAAAAGCAGAGATATTACTTCATCAACAAAAGTCCATCTAGTCAAAGCTATGGTTTTTCCAGTAGTCATGTGTGAATGTGAGAGTTGGACTATAAAGAAAGCTGATCACCAAAGAATTGATGCTTTTGAACTGTGGTGTTGGAGAAGACTCTTGAGAGTCCCTTGGACTGCAAGGATATCAAATCAGTCAATCCTAAAAGAAATCAGTTCTGACTATTCATTGGAAGGACTGATGTTGAAGCTGAAACTCCAATCCTTTGGCCATTTGATGCAAAGAATTACCTCACTGGAAATGACCCTGATGCTGGGAGAGATTGAAGGCAGGAGGAGAAGATGACAGAGGACAAGATGGTTGGATGGCATCACTGACTCGATGGAGATGAGTTAAGCAAGCTCAGCTCTGGGAGTTGGTGGTGGACGGGGAAGCCTGGCATGCTGCAGTCCATGGGGTCACAAAGAGTCAGACACAACTGAGCAACTAAACTGACAGAGCTTAAGGAAAAATATATCCTTGAGCAAGATGACTTGTTTTGTTGTGTAATCATTAGCTCTGGGTTTAAGACAGTTAGTCTTAAAGATTGCTGTCATAACAACTCAGAGTTTAAGAAAAAACATCTTATGTGACTAAGAGGAAACAACGCAGGAAAAAAACAGTTTGTCCTTTTCTCCTCCTTGAGAGCCTGAGACTCCTTTCTCCTTCTCAAGGGCCCCAGACTTCTTATCAACCTCCCTAAGAATGTACTCTCTCACTGCTTCTTTGATGATTTATTTTTCCTTTACAGCTCTTTCCCTCTTCTGAACTCCAAGTTTGTATTTTCAATTTCTATCACAATTGCATATTGTACTCATTCTCAGTTATCTAAAAGATTGAAATTTTAAAAATAATATTCAAAGTTTACATATTTTCATTGTATTCTATAAACTCAGGTAAATTTTTTTTTTTAATGGAAAATTAGGGAGTTCCCTGGTGGTCTAGTGACTAGGACTCCACACTCTCAATACCTGATCAGGGAACCAAGATCCCACAAGCCATATGTTATGGCCAAAAAGGAGAAAAGTAAAAACGATTTTTCATAAGTTTTCCAAAGAAGCTACTTTTCTTCAGATGTATTCAAAGTTATCTATTAAAATTTAAAGATAAAATATAAAATATAGTTGAACTATCAACATTTATAATTAAAACTTTTATTTAAATAAAACTGAAATTATTGAATTATTAAATCATTAAATATTTTTATAAAAGCAAATCTTTGTTATTCTGGAGTTCAGCATTTATCTAGCTGACAAAGCCAATCTCTATCATGCTTCGTGTATGCCATGTCTGCTGCTGCTGCTAAGTCGCTTCAGTCATATCCGACTCTGTGCGACCCCGCAGACGGCCTCCTACCAGGCTCCCCCGTCCCTGGATTCTCCAGGCAAGAACACTGGAGTGGGTTGCCATTTCCTTCTCCAATGCATGAAAGCGAAAAGTGAAAGTGAAGTCGCTCAGTCGTGTCCAACTGTTAGCGACCTCATGGACTGCAGCCTACCAGGCTCCCCCATCCATTGAATTTTCCAGGCAAGAGTACTGGAGTGGGGTGCCATTGCCTTCATGTCCATACTGACATAAATACAGCTTTGTGTGCTTAGTCAGTCATATCCGACTCTTTGTGATCGCATGGACTGTAGCCCACCAGGTTCCTCTATCAATGAGGATTCTCTAGGGAAGAATACTGGAGTAGGTTGCCGTGCCCTCCCAGAGAATCTTCCCGACATAGGGATTGAACCCAGGTCCCCTGCATTGCAGGCAGATTCTTTACCATCTGAGCCACCAGAAAGCAAATACATCTGTGAGTTACATGAATTGTTGGAAGTTGCAAACTATTTTCAGTTGCCATTTGCAAGTGCTGCAAATATCGTGCTAATTTATGAGTACCTCCAGAACCACTCATTGAAGCATAGAGAAGAGCAAGAAAATGCCAGCACTACTGGAAAATAATGCCTCTCTTGATCTCATGCTTTGGGAAGATGAGAGGCCCACAAAATAAGCTCCAGGACTGTAGAAGGTTGACTGTCCTGAAAACCCTCACATGTGTCCCAAGCTATGGGTATTCTCTGAAGCAGAGATGTATAGAGAGTGTAGGTGTGGAGACTTATATATAAAACATAGGATAGAATCACAGCATTTAACCAAAACCCAGTGGTTCACATAGAATTAGAGGATATTGCATGTTTGGGGTCAAGAGATGAATAAATATGTAATCTATATTTTTCAGATATTTAAAAGCATTTTTAAATGCCCATTCACTTAAAAATTTTAACACATTGGAATACATTCTGTTTTGAGGGAGATTCCTTGAAATATAAATTCAATGCTATTCCTCTCAATGAAAGACCATATCATGACCTCAAGAGCCCTGAATGATTGAGGTGCAGACTTCCATCAGCCTTCCACTCATCTTATGAGCACTATGAGTCAGCCATGGGATCTCCTTCAGTTCTTTAGCAAGTTGCTTCCTGCAACTGAGCCATTGACTACCCCATCGCGTGCCTGTGTGCTAAGTCGCTTCAGTGGCATCAGACTTTGTGACCATGGAGACTGTAGCTTGCCAGATTCTTCTGTCCATGGAATTCACAAAAGGGCAAAGAAGAATGCTTGTTATAGGCAGATTATACGATTCATTCTTCCTAAAACAAGCATTCTTCTTCCCTATTTTGTCACAGCTGGCTTGTTATCCTCACATCTCAATTTAAATATGCCAACCTCAGTGCATTCTTCCCTCCTGATCTCCTCAAGTAGAAAACACCCTCACATAATCCTATTCTCCGTCCCAGCTTCTCCTCTCTTCCTTTAACACCCTTGGCTCCACATTTATTATTTGGTGTATTTGCTTGAAGTCTCTGGCTATCCTAGGACATCAGCTCCATGGGATCTTGCCCTGTCTTGTTCCCCCTGGTATCTTTATTGTGTCTAATGAAATTCTTGCATTAAGTAGGGAGACATGCTTAAGAAGTACTTCATTAGTATATATATTTTTTTAATTCAGGAGAACTGCAGTGTCATGGAGAACATATCATTGATACAATGGATACCCTATAAGTGCATTTCCCTCCAAAGATAAGCTTTCAGAGTACTAAGCAGGACTCTGCTGCTGCTGCTGCTGCTGCTGCTGCGTCGCTTCAGTCGTGTCCGACTCTGTGCGACCACATAGACGGCAGCCCACCAGGATCCCCCATCCCTGGGATTCTCCAGGCAAGAATACTGGAGTGGGTTGCCATTTCCTTCTCCAAGGCATGACAGTGAAAAGTGAAAGTGAAGTCGCTCAATCGTGTCCGACTCTTCACGACCCCATGGACTGCAGCCTACCAGGCTCCTCCATCCATAGAATTCTCCAGGCAAGAGGACTGGAGTGGGTCACCATTGCCTTCTCCAGTGACAAAATAAAATGCATATCCATTTTATGAGATCTGGAGAAATGAAAGTTTAAAAGCTGAAGATCATGGTCTTTAACTCTTGCCTGGACTTCCCCTATTCTAATAAGTTACTATTAAACAGACCACCCATCCTTTATTTATTTTTAAGCTATGTGACTCCTCAGAGACTTTAACATGCTAATATGTAATCAGAACCACAAAACCCTTGTTCTTTTTTGAGTAGAGATTAGCATTTCTTGGAACTACTGTTCCCAGCACATAGTTTGGGAATGCAGTGGGGTCATCATTTTCCTTTTAAGAGGTTGCAAGACCAAATTACATCCTGCTGAAGAAAATACTACAAAGTTGGGTGGCAAAACAACAGCATGGGTCAGATTTGCCTGCTATGAACCTGACTCTATTTCCCCTCCCTCCATTTGCTACTTCTCCACAGGTCTTTGAAACAAACAGCATTCCTGGATTATTACAGCATGCAAAGAGATTATACAAATATCTTACAGGTGGTCATGATCCGGGGGGAAGGTAAGGAATCCACATAGACTTTCCAACTGGGCTCATTTTACGAAGTGTATATGGAAAAATATCCAGAAATGTAAGTTCCCATCCTTTTTTCTGATTGTGAAATTGAAACAGTCTCATTCATTCATTCAACAAATATTTATATGTCAAATAGTATTTCAAGATATTATTCAACAAGGGCCTCAGTTCAGTTCAGTTCAGTCACTCCATTGTATCCAACTCTTTGTGACCCCATGGACTGAAACATGCCAGGCTTCTCTGTCCTTCACCACCTCCCGGAGCTTGCTCAAACTCACATCTGTTGAGTCAGTGAAGCCATCCAGTCATCTCATCTGTGGCATGTCAAACTATGTTCTATGCACTGGAGATCCATCAGGTAGTACAACAGACAAAAGTTCTTGCTCTGATGGAGTTTGTAATCTACTGGGGAAACACAAATATTAACCAAAATATACATCACCCACATAGTATATCAGGAGGTTAGACTGTGCTTAGTCGCTTAGTTGTTTCTGACTCTTTATGACCCCAATGGACTGTAGCCGCCAGGCTCCTCTGTCCATGGGGATTCTCCAGGCAAGAATACTGGAGTGGGTTGCCAGGCCCTTCTCCAAGGGATCTTCCCAACCCAGGGACTGAACCCAGCTGTCCCAAATTGCAGGTGGATTCTTTACCATTTGAGCCACCAGGGAAACCCAAGAATACTGGAGCAGATAGCTTATCCCTTCTGGGGAACTTCTTGACCCAGGAATCAAACCGAGGTCTGAGAAATTTGTGCCATAAAAAGGTTAAGGATGTTGCCCAATAACAGACAACTCTTACATGAAAGCCCCAAGAACCAATTCCAGAATCAAGGACAGTACCTGTGCATTGAGAACTCTGGTCACTACACTACAGTTTGCCAATTTCAGAGACCAAAGCAAAGACTTCTGAAGTGCTCAATGTCTGGGGAAATGCTTTAAAAAAATGTCAATGGTGAAGGCTATGTTAGAAAAAGTCAGACTTTGGTAGAGTTATTTTTTTTCCTTTTTTAAATAAGATAGTCATTGAAGTATAGCATATATACAGAAAAATACACAAGCCCAGGCAGAGTTTTTAAAGAAAACTCTGAAGTTCCCAATCTGACCACCAACAAACTTGAGGAGCATAGGAGCACATGCCAAATCAAAGAGAGTAAATTCTTGGAAAGATGTTCTTTCAGATACACATGAAACCTCTCATTAATTCTGTGTGCTGCCTTCCAGAGTTAGAGATCATACATGCCACAAAAATGACCGCCTTGAGACATTCCTTGCAGTTCAACACTAAGTTCAACCTCAACCTTGCTATTACTGTTACGATTGAGTCACCAAGTGATGAAATGTTTGGGCTGCACTGCAAAGAAACAGCAAGTGTTAATTTTCCCCAAAAGTGACTTTTTTGAGCCATGAAGCTCAAGCCCTTTGCTGGTTTTTTGGGTAGTAACTTTACTCTGTCTGAGATGTCCATATTGTAAACTGGGAGGCAGGGCACCCATTCTTGGGGAGGTGGGGGGAGGAAGCACTCTACCACTAAGAAACTGGAGGAAAATGGCTGAATTGCTTCTAATTCACCTTTTCCTCTCCATCCCCATCTTTGTCTACTTCTCCATCTCCAGCTTCATCTCTATCTCTAGCCCCACCTCCATCTCCATTTTCTTTCCATCTCCAACCCCATCTTCATCTCTATCTATAACCCTATCACCATTTCCTACTTCTACCTCTATCTCGCTATCTTCCCTCTATCCTTTCAGGACTGAGAATCTTGATGTGGTCTTTGTGTAGGACAATGTCTTTATTTTTAGGAAAAGCATGCCTCAGTATTTAGGGGCGACATCATAATTTTCATAACTTATTTATAGGTGTTAGATACCAATACAGAGTCAATCTGGTATGACAAAGTGTTAGGAAATTCTTGATTCAAAGTGGTAGGTATAGGAGTGTACACTGCACTATTCATTCAACTTTCCACTGTGTTTGAATATGGTTATAATTAAAAGATGGAAAGAATATGTACAGACCAACTAACATACAATTTGTAAGAACAAATACCTATAGAGCAAGAAGAATGGGAGTGGGGAGAGAAACAACCTCCAGACCAAGGGAAAAACCTTGAACTATGCACCGACAATGATAGTGGGCATGAGCAGAAGATTAAAATGGACTCAACACTACACACCTGCAAAAAGGGAGGGGGAAAGGGACAATCATCAGATGAGTCAAGTGAGTCCCTCCCCTCGCAGCTGGCAGAACAGAGCTGCATCCATGAGTACAGGAGTGGACCCACATGCGTGCAGCAACAGGCTGACAACCTAGAGTTCCTTGCATTGCAACTTGAGTCTGAATGCTTTCAAATCCATTGGCAATGTGGAGTAATCTCTCTTATGTAATGAAGGCCTTATGCTATTTGATTTATAGCTCCTCTCACGATGCGAGATTTGTTCAGTAATCCCTGGGATTGTAACTAAATACCCAAGGACATATTTACTCGCTTGGCTTAGTCAAGGCCCCAACCCCAACATCTTCATCCCTTCCAGTTACGAAAGGGTGATTTCTTTCACTTGTTTAAGTGGCTCATCATCTTCTGACTCTTTGCAACTGTAGCCTACAAGGCTCCTCTGTCCATGGGATTCTCCAAGAATACTGGAGTGGGTTTCCATTTCCTTCTCCAGGGGTTCTTCCCTATCCAAGGATTGAACCCGGGTCTCCCGCATTGCAGGCAGATGCTTTAACCTCTCAGCCACCACGGTAAAGCGTCTGTCTACGATGTGGGAGACCCGGGTTCGATCCCTGGGTTGGGAAGATCCCTTGGAGAAGGAAATGGCACCCCACTCCAGTACTCTTGCCTGGAAAATCCCATGGACAGAGGAGCCTGGTAGGCTACAGCCCATGGGGTCGCAAAGAGTCGGACACGACTGAGCGGCTTCACGTTCACGTTCATCATCTTCCAAGCATTCTCGGAGAACTCTTCTGTGTGGCCTCCCTGTGAGTCGGGTGAAAAAGATGGCAAAGATCCCTCAGGCCTCATCTCTGGTGGAGAAAGGGAGATGCTGATGTGCATTGCCTCTGGTCCTTGGGAAAATGGCCAGAATAAAAGTCTGAACCAAGAAATGCCCCTGCCAAGTTGTGACTACAAAAAAATCAAACGAATGTTGTCTTTTAGGAGGCCTGTACAGGGAGCCTGAGAGGAATATGTTGAGAATTCCAATAGAGTGGAAGCTTCCAGAAAGCAAAAAATCCATCTTCTTATATCCCAGTGCCCCTTCCAGTTCTGAGAATATGAAGGGAATTCAACACACATTTGTCAACAGAGTAAATGAATCAGTGAATGATTGAACAATACATAAATGATTCTAACTGGAAAGGAAAGGCAAATTGGGTAAGAAAACCATGATGTTTTTTTCTTAAACTGAATCAGGGAATGATTTGAATAGCAAACAAGAAAAATAAAGCATTGTGGAATATATATTTAGTTACCCATTTGCTTTTGAGGTCTAAAGCAATGTTTAAGTAAACATAATAAATGAAAAGAATGTTGCCTATGCAAGTGAGGTATAAGTTAACTGACTAGAAACAAATTGTTCATTTGCATAGAAACCAAAATGTTACCTTATAAAGGTCCAAGGCTGAAGACTGTTAAAATCTCCTTAGATCATTCTCTGATATTTCCAGTCTAAGAGTAGGAATCCCGGTTCTATCAACCACAAGGGTTTCCATTTCACCCCCAGAAGCATCAGAAAATTCTTCCCTAACTTCTCAAAACAAACTATTATTTTAATTTTAATTCACTAAATTGCTATAAAAATAAGATGGTAGTGGAGAAGAGAGTATTATGAAATCAAAGAAGCAATGATAGGTCTCCCAAAAAGTTCAAAGCTTCTCTGTAGACAGACAGTTGTTTCTCAGAAAACTACATTCCCAAAGCTAGAAATACAAAGCAGAAAGCTTTTTCAGTTCTCCCTGTTTTTTGTACCATTCTTGTAAGGCTTTTACTGGGATTATTTTTTTCTCTTCTCCATAGCACAAAGAAGTGAATCTTGCTAAATGATAAAAGCCAAGCTTGTTGAAGCTGGCACAAAGCAACATTTTTACCTTGCCTGAATTGCTTTAAGTAATTGAAAACATCACTCTGATAGCCAATGCCACGAGGCATCATTGTAGTGAACTCAGGAGAGGTCAAGGGTTGTGACCTGAAATTCAAACCCAGCTTAAGAAGCTGATAATAGAATTTGAACATTCCAACTTGGAGACAGTTACTACTTTTCAAAGTAAAAATTCGAGAGTCTAAGTTTGCTCCCATTCTATTTTACCCACCTCTTGAAGTTAACCCCTTTCTATGCTAACAAAAGATCCATCTGCCTGCCTCTGATTCTCCCGGGACCTTTTCTTTAGGCTTCCCCAGAGGAGCAGCCAGTCTCATTTCTGCTAAATACAGACCCCACTGCACCCTAGTTCCTTCCTAAGCATCCTCTGAGCAGAGCACCAATCCTGGCCTCTGGTCATGATTGTGTTGGTCTAGTTCGAGCTCTGAGTCAACCCCCAGGACTGTGATGGTTTCCAACTCTGAGTTAGGAAGAGTGCTGGAAACCATCTGCTCTTTTGTCAGGATCAGAACTTGTGGACCTTTGTCTGGTGTCATCATCCTAAGAATCAGATTAGAAGAGAGTTTGCTTTGTACTTTTCCTGTACCTTTTTTTCAAAATGCACTTTATCTTGCTCTGAACAGTATTTCTTTCTTCCTGCTCTTCCAGGGTAAAGCCAAGAAATCTCCAATATCTGTCAGTCATCCAAGAATAAAACAGGCTGAAGTCCATTTGGATTCACAGTTCCATTTCCTGGGGTTTTTAATCCAAATTCTCAAACTCAAATTCCTCTCATAAGTGAAGAACTAACCATCATTTGTTGGACAAAGGAGCTGAGACGTAAAGAAAGAATTCTGATGCTGAAGAGTTAATAATGCAGAATCCTAGGTCTCGGCCTCAGAGATATCAATGAAATAGATTTATTAAAAGACAAAGAAATGGTACTTTAACATTCTAAGCAATTTCCAGATAGCTCAGTGGTAAAGAATCCGCCTGCCAAGGCAGAAGATGCAAAGGACGTGGGTTCGATCCCTGGGTTGGGAAGATCCCCTGGAGGAGGAAATGGCAACCCACTCCAGTATTCTTGCCTAGAAAATTCCATGGACAGAGGAGGCTGGGAGCCTACAGTCCATGGGGTCACAAAGCTCTGGAAACTACTGAGTGACTGAAGAAGCATGCACACCAGGTAATTCTAGGGAAGTGGACTACTTTTTTAGAAAAGAGATCAGTGTAGCAAGAGCTGAAAATGGCTGGAGTTGAGGAAGAAAGTCCCAGGGACTTGTTGATGTGTAGCCACCTGGAGAGGGGAGGGCAGGGGGAAGGTTCTGCATGAAGGACAGGGCTGCAGGGTATCAAGTGTAAACTGTTACTCCACTTTTTAGCTGCTGTTCCCCACTAGACCCCAGGCAGTAAGGAAGGGGCAAGAAGTAGCCACTGTGTCAAACGTTTAGCAGTAACCTGATTTCCCAAACGCTGCTGCTCTCATCCCACACCCTTGGGTGATTTCATGCCTCACCTGTAAGCTCAGCCCCACTCTGGATGCCAACACTAGCAATGGGATGAAAGCGACTTCGGTCAGGCTGAAACCTCAGGTGACTCAGTGGTAAAGAATTTACCTGCCAAGCATGAGATTCAGGGATTTGATCTCTGGGTCGGGAAGATCCCTTGGAGAAGGAAATGGCAACCCACACCAGTATTCTTGCCTGCCTGGGAAATGCCATGGACAGAGGAGCCTGGTGGGCTACAGTCCATGGGGTCACAAAGAGGTGGAGCCACACCTCTGAGTGACTAACACAACAATAGGACAGTAATCCTCAACCTTTCCCCCTTGATATCTCTCAAAGCAATTTTTAAAGCAATCTCACTCATTTTGGAGTTGACATCTAAATTTCTCATCTTGAGTTTAAATTGCTGCAAAGCATTACTTTCTGGCATGTTGTATATTTTGACATCATAAAATTGAACTGTCATTTAAACATAAAATAAAAAACTAAACTGTCATGTGACTCTTAAACAAACTAAGCAAAATCTAGAAGTTATGGTGTCTACCACTATTCATCAGAGCTTCCCTGGTGGCTTAGTGGTAAAGAATCCACTTGCCAATGCCAGGGACACGGGTTTGATCCCTGGGTCTGGAAGATTCCTTGGAGGAGGAAATGGCAACCTACTCTGGTATTCTTACCTGGAAAATCCCATGGACAGAGGAGCCTGGCAGGCTACAGTCCATAGGGTTGCAAAGAGTCAGACATGACTGAATGACAAAGCAACTATTCATTGATCTATTTAAAATATACATGAACAAGGAATTCTCTGGTGATCCAGTGGTTACCAAGACTCAGTGTTTTCACTGCCAAGTTGGATCCTTGGTCTGCAAACTAAGATCCTGCAAGGTGCATGGTGAGGCCAAAATAAATAAAATAAAATATACATGAACAAATCCTTCTTTAATAATGATAAATTTTATAGCAATTTTTTCCTCTTGAAATCATATTTCCATCTGACTGCCTCCATATAATTTCATCCTAATACATTTTTCTTTTATTGATCATTCTATCATACTTTGTCTATTATAATAACATTTATACATATATAGATAGATAGATTTATATTCACATGCACATATAATTTGATATTTAAAATTTTTTAAATTTTCAATGACCAAAAGGATCTGAGTTGAAAAATGTCCTCTGAGTCTGATTATCACTATAATTTTGGTAGGACCAACATAAATATATTGTAAATCATTGAACACAGAAAGTGAGTCCTACTGGAAATGCATCTCTAAATGAACAGAACTTATTCTAGTTTTCCTACAGATAAATACCACTTTATATTAGAATGAGCCAGAGATCAGTCAGTTATAAAATTTTCTATTTTTATATATGAAAGTCCTGAGAAATCTTTTTCATGTAAATAATTATATGGAAATAGAAGGGGCTTGTTATAACAATGCAATTCAATTCTTTGAATCTTTCTGTCCCAATTTTAATCATTTATCAACTGACAACTTTATCATACTCTTGAATTTTCTTAAAGCAAAGAAAGAAGAAATCATATGAGTTGCAAAAGTTTTATTGTGCAATCATAAAATCATTTCATTTCTCCCACCAGCACCAGTATTTCAAGTAATACCTTAGTGCCCTATAGGTTATTACATTCTAGGGCATGTTTTCTTGAAGGGGCCAAAAATGGGTTCTTGAATAATGAGAGAAAACAATTATTACTCTTTCTGCATATAAAGAATAGCTATGCATAGAGAACCTGAACAAAAATACAGGGTATACATATGGTATTACAATTCTATGATGGGGATGATAAGGAAAAAATGACTGAAAATCTCCTTAAGAGGCCATGATGGGGAAAATAAAGGCTTAGAAACACTGTTCAAAGGCAAAATCTCACTATTAGATTTGGAATGAGGAGAGTTACACCTTTTCCTTAAAGCAGGAAAGGGGCATTCATGAGAGAGAATGAGAAAGGGAGCCAGCGTTAGCCACAGGTTAATTTTAGGAAAGAATTCATAACAAGTTATGTTAAATAAATTAGTATATGTAAAGTACTGGAACAAAGGTAATTGCTAAATATTAGTTATCGCTGTGTTTTGGACCATTATGAGCATCTGGAAATTAAGTCCCTTAAACTGCCTTTATATTCTATAGAGGATAGTTATCCCCCAGGGAAACTTATATCTCACTTTCAAAACCACTGAGTTAGATTAGAATCAGATGCTTATAATGGAGACAGAAGGTAATAATGGTTACACTAGATAGAAATTTGTTTCTTCGTTCCACAGAAGTTGGAGCTGATATGGTGGCTCCTGGTCAGGATCCCAAAGTTCTGGTATCTTGTTTCTCTAGGATTTCACACTTGCATGCAGGGTTACTCTCACCTTCCCTTCTAGTCCCTGGCAAACACCATTCTACCCTCTTCTTTTATGAGTTTAACTTTTTTAGATTTTACATAAAAGTGAGATCATGCGGGATTTGTCTTTCTCTTGGCATGTGTCCTCTAGGTTCATCTACAATGTCACAAATAGCAAAATTTCCTTCTTTTTTGAAAGCTGAACGTTACCCCATTGTGTACAAGGTAACCCATAACCCTTTTCTACACCTTCTTGTCCTCAGTCTGTCCAGCTCTTTGTGACCCCCCCTGGACTGTAGCCTGCCAGGCCCCTCTATCCATAGGATTCTCTAGGCAAGATACTGGAGTGGGGTGCCATTTCCTTCTCTGGGAGATCTTCCTGACCCAAGGATCGAACTTGCATCTCTTTTGTCTCCGGCACTGCAGGTGGATTCTTTACCCGCTGAGCCACTGGGGAAGCCACACCTTCTTATACTACATAATTAAAAATCAGTTGTACACGGAAATCTGAAGGTACTGATTAACTGCTCACCTAATGTCTTAAGACCTGGAAGAGAAGTCAGGCACTGGTATTCAAGGCCTCTCAAGAGTATATTACATGGAGGCTGTAAAAGGCACTGTAAACAAGTGCCTAACTGTATAACTGCCTATGTATTCTAAAAGGCCGTGGTGAGCTCTAACACAAGCTGAATGTATGATATGATATTATTTGATGAGAAACTTGTGTAGTGATAACCCATGTTATCACTCTTGCCAATAGAATGAGAGTCTGATTTTTGTGACCGTATTTGTATCTAAGTAGAGGTAAATGATGATCGGGTGAAAGGGACAGTTGAAATTCAGTTGACAGCACACAAAAAAAATTATTAAAAATATTAAGTAAAAATTATTTACTAGTTGATAGTAAGTAAGTTAAATAAGGGCAGGGCTCCATCAGGATAAGTTAGCCTGTGCTGAAAAAAACAAATAACTCTTGTTCACAATCTTAAACAACTACAAACACATAAATACCCTTGAAAAGCTCTAATCATGGCCACATAAAAGTATAGGAGACTCTGGACTTTCCTGATGGTGCAGTGGTTAAGACTCTGTGATTCAATGCAGTGACTGTGTGTTCCATCTCTGGTTGGGAAACTAAGGTCCTACATGCCATGTGGTCAAAAGCAAATAGATAAATTAATAGATATATCAATCAGTCCTATAGGAAATCAACCCTGCATATTCATCAGAAGGACTCATGCTGAAACTGAAGCTCCAATACTTTGGCCACTTGATGCAAAGAGCTGGCTCTCTGGAAAAGACCCTGATGCTGGGAAAGATTGGGAGCAGGAGAAGAAGACAGCAGACGATGAGATGGTGGGATGATATCACCAACTCAATGAACATGAGTTTGAACAAACTGGTAGATAGTGAAAGACAGAGAAACTTGGCATGCTGCAGTCCATCGGGGTCACAAAGAGTCAGACGTGACTGAACTACTGAACAATGGCATAGATTCCCTGGTGGCTCAGATAGTAAAAAAAAAATCTGCCTGCAATATGGGAGATTTGATCCCAGGATTGGGAAGATTCCCCTGGAGAAGAGAATGGCAACCCACTCCAATATTCTTGCCTGGAGAATTCCATGGACAGAGGAGCCTGGCCTGTTGAAGTCCATGGGGTCCCAAAGACACAATACTATCACACTTTCCTCATATACATAGACATAAATATAGATACAACACTTGCTTGATTTTTGTGTTTGAAACAGTAGAGTATCAACCCCTAAACAAAATTTTCTAGCTAAATTTATAGGGAAGAACAGGGAGTGAGGAGGGGGAGTTCCAGTCTCAGCACAACAGGCTTTCCCAGTGGAAATGGTATAAATCCAAAAGCCTTTATCTTCTCTGGGCTGAGATTATGGAATTCTCCCCCTGCCTCCCCAGCCCAGCCCTTAGCCTCTAGCACTGCCACACATTCAGCAAGATCCCACTCAGCAGAACTGACTCCTGCAGACTGCAGCCTGTCACGGCGGCCCACATGTCTGGTGGATCTCCAAGCTTTTCCTTGTCCCAGAGCCACCTGGTGTGTGTTCCTCCTGTCACACTCACAGATGTCCCTAGAAGACCCCTTCTCTTCTCCTCTATACAGGCTTTCCCAGTGGAAATGGTATAAATCCAAAAGCCTTTATCTTCTCTGGGCTGAGATTATGGAATTCTCCCCCTGCCTCCCCAGCCCAGCCCTTAGCCTCTAGCACTGCCACACATTCAGCAAGATCCCACTCAGCAGAACTGACTCCTGCAGACTGCAGCCTGTCACGGCGGCCCACATGTCTGGTGGATCTCCAAGCTTTTCCTTGTCCCAGAGCCACCTGGTGTGTGTTCCTCCTGTCACACTCACAGATGTCCCTAGAAGACCCCTTCTCTTCTCCTCTAGGAAGGATTCACCCTCTCTAGAATGTGATTCCTTTCAATTTATTTGTGTTCAGTTTTTTTTTTTTTTGCTTTGTTTTGGTTTTTAAGAGTTTAGAAATAGGCTATTTCATTTTTTTTTTTTTTTTTGGCGGCCCCCCCAACAACATGTGGGATCTTAATTCCCCCACCATCTATTGAACCCATGCCCGCTGCATTGGAAGCACAGTGTTAACCACCAGACCACTAGGGAAGTCCCCTTCAATGTTTTCTTTAATGCACTTTTTGAAAAGTTTATCCATTTTTGTCTCAGTGTTATAGAGAAAGCAATGGTCTTGATCTCTGCGAGGCAGCAGTAAGCAGTGGTGTGAAGCGAGATCTTAATTCTCTGCCCAGGAACTGACATTGGGAAGCCTGGATGAGAACCAGGGATCCTAGCCACCAGACCAGCAAAGGCTAGAGGCTACAAGCTATTTTCTCCTGGATCCCCAGTGAAAAATGCATTTATCATGGAGGCAGACACTAAATGCAGGTACAAAGTTTATTACTAGAGACATACCACAACAACAAGTGGGAGAGCAGGCAGAGAAACAATGTGTTTAGTTAGGACAGAAGCAATGTAGAGATGCATCCCTGGAGAGAAAGAGTGTGGGCGACCCCCACAGTAAGGAAAATTACAAAAAGAGGCGGTTAAGTCATTCATAGAGCGTGCTGCGATTCATGGGGTCGCAAAGAGTCGGACACGACTGAGTGTCTGAACTGAAATGAGAGATCACTTCTGGATCTTTGTCTCCCTTCACGCCAAGTATCTGGTTTCTTTTTCCACACCTGACCTATCCTGGTACACCCTACTGGCGCGCCCCTCAGCCAAGATGGATCTTGAAGTGAAGGCTTCTGGGAGGAGCAAGACTCATTATGGCCTGGCATTATCCTCTGACTTTTGACCCACAAGGAGTCTTTCTATGTAGGTGTAGTGTCTCCCTTGTCCCCAAAGGGGAAAACAGAGATCTCTTAAGCCTTTATTCAAACAGAGCTTTGCCCCCTCTTTGTCCTTGCCATGCCTATTTCCTGAACGTGTTTACAAGAAATGAACACTGGCTATTTACCCTGTTTCTGTTGTTACTTCCATTTCAGAGGGCGAACAGGAGGCTGATTGTAAATGCCTTAACTGGAGCCCACCTATCTCTTTCAGAAAATGCTAACAGTTGTAAGTATCCAGCATGAAACCCACTTCTTCATGCCCCATTAAATGCAAACAAGAGGCCAGTTATAAATGTACAACCTGGAGCCCGTCTATCTCCTACCTTAGTCTATACCAACTATCTACAGGAAGTTGGAAGAATCACTTTGAAAAAGCAGATTTCGTCCTCCCTGTTTAGGTTCATACAGTGGAAATTACACTGGCTGTTATTCCATATCCTCTAGTGATTTTGTTTGGACATCATGTGGAATAATTTTCTTTCTCTCGTGTGCTTTAGCTGAAAATCCAAATTCCCTGAACATGATTATCTACTGCAGAAGGCCCAGATTGGTGGATGTTTTCTGCAGATATATTTTCTTTAGCTTGTACGTGTGTGTGTGTGTGTTCACACATTTAATTTTAATTTGTTTGCAATATTTAAAAATTGAGGTTTTTTCACATGAACATTTCTATCTCCACATTTTCATTTGTCAAGAGCGACCTCTGGAAGCATTGGTTGGTCTTGCACTCCTGCATGGCCATGATGAGCTGAAGTAGAACAGTGACCCCCACCCACAGGACCTGCCCTCTCATTACCTGCCTATAGGCATTTGAAGTTGCAACTCCTGATCTGAGTGAATTGGAACTGACATGAGGGAAGGCTCCACAGTGGCATCCCATTGTACTTGGAATAAATCCAAGAATACATCCAGGTCCATTCCATGACCTAAAAAACCCCGCACGGTCTGGTCCCTGCCTCCTCCTCCCCCTGACTCGTTCCACTGTCTTTTTGCTGCCCTTCAGATCTGTCAAACACATCTCAGCTCAAGGCTGGCTATTTCCTTTGCACCTCTATTTCCCCTCAGAGAATCACATGGCTCAATTCCTAACTTTATTCATGTCTCAGCTAAAACATCACCCCTAGAGAGGATTTTCCTGGCTGTCCCAACTAAAGTAGCACTTCTTACAACTCTATTTGGGCTTTCCAGGTGGCGATAGTGGTAAAGAACCTGACTGCTTATGCAGGAGACATAAGAGGTGTGGGTCTGATCCCTGCATCAGGAATATCCCCCGAAGGAGAGCATGGCAACCCACTCCAGTGTTCTTGGCTGGAGAATCCCATAGACAGCAGTTTGGTGGGCTAAAGAGTCAGACACAACTGAAGCAACTAAGCATGCACTTGACTCTATTTGGGTAGAACACGTCTATCTGAAATTTTATCTGTTCCTTAGATTGCTGTCTGTCTTGTAGCAATAAATAAATAAATCATCCACACTATTTATTCCATTTTATTTGTGTCTATAGTTTTCCAGTGTTTTTTAAATGCTCTTTTCGTCCATGCTTGTCTCAATGTTATAGAGAAAGAATGGTCTATTCCAACCATCTATCGCCTAACAGAGAATCACTTTGTAAAAGTAGATTCTGTCTTCCCTGATTAGACTCATACAGTGGAAACTGTACTGGCTGATATTCCACATCCTCTACGAACTTTGTTTGGATATCATGTGGAATTTTCTTTCTCTCAGAACCCAGATATGAGTTCTGTGAGGACAAATATTCTTTTCTTTTTCTTTTTCACTTCTGTACCCCAGCTGCTGCTTCACCGCCTGGCACTTATATATTGTCAAATAAATAGATGCCAGAATGGTGGCTTTTTTTTTTTTACTCAAATAATTGGTTTCATGGACCAATTATTCCAAAAGGAATAATTTTCCTTTTCAGAGAAAGGAGGGAGTTGAATTCATCAACTCTAACATCACTTCTGATTTGAACCTTTTGTTCTTCTCACCATCATCCTCATAGCAATTTGTAGGTTTCAATCTAGCCTCCCTGTCCTCTTGGGAAACACCCCAAATAGACAGAAATGTGAATAATGTCATTCTCAGTGGTAAAAAAGAAGACTGGCAGCTTCACATGCAAAGGAGAAGATCCGAGGCTGACAAGTCCTCAGAGAGGTGAGATGGAGGTAGAATGAGAAAGTTGTCAGCATCCTCATCAAGATATAGACAAGGTCCCATGGTCTATAAGGGAGTATAACAGGTGAACTAATGATGAGCTGCCTGACTCCATTCTAGAAGCCCCAGTGGCTACAGGCTACTAGAACCTCTATAGGTCCAGACATGCCAGATGAATTAATGGATGGAGAAATGGATAAAAGTAGATTTTACCTCAAGCCAAAACAATTCAAGGGTGTGAGCCAGTGCTGACTTGTTCTTGCCCCAAGTTCAGATCTGACCTATTCATTATGGGAGCCACCAGCTAGATGTAGTTAAATTAATCAAAATTAAAGTGTAGAAACCAGTTTCTCAGTTGCACTAGCTACATTTCAAGTGCTAATAGCCACATGGAGCTATTGGCTACCCATTAGGCAGAACTAATCATAGAACATTGCATTTAAGTGCCCTTGAGCAGTTCATACTAGAAACAGCCAAGCACCTGGCTTCCCACTGTCTGATCTTATATCTCAGTTGCTTTTCACTGGAATTTCCACATTCTCCCTTTCTTGCTGAAAGCATTCACACTCTATGAGAACATGACCATTAAACAAAATGGAGTCAATGAAGTTCTGAGAAATAGCCCAAGACTGGCTGCAACTTTTCCCAGTTTTTGAAATGGCTGCTCAGCACCCCAGTTCCATCTCAGACTCACTTCTTTGGAACTACTATGGACTCCAGGGCACCAATGTGTCGTGGGAGCCCAGGTCTTTCCCTGTGGCTTCCCACTGTTCCCAAGGGCCTGGACATTACTCAACCATGTCCCACTGAGCATCACAAATCACCCTCTATATTTAAAAAAAAAAAAAAAAAAGCAGACTCACTGGAGTTACTCCAATTTACTTTTTTTCTTTGAATTCATGACTTCTTTTGATGTTTATCACACATCCCGACCTAGCATGCTTGCCAAGATTGTGTCTAGGCTTTGGTGATGCATCGTCTCCCCATAGCTTATTGCAGGGACTTCCCACCTCTTTTGGGGTCCAAAAGATCCTTGAGCAGCCCAAGTTGGCAAGATGCCAGGAAACAAGGCCCCTGCTCTCAGCTCGACATCTTACTCACGAGCCTTTGAGAGTTAGTGCATCTTGGGGAAGGATTCCAGGAAGATGTTTGGCTTTGGAATAACTACAAAGGTCAGCTAAGTAAGTTAAATTAGCCGGGAAATCGTGATCATGGCCAACCCAAGACAAGGTGATGAAGCTGAGGTGTTTATCGTTGGCTTCTCTTCAAGCGCCCCTGAGAAACTTCTCTTTGATTTTTCCCTTTTGTCCCCTTGCTTCACGCTTGTCCAGGACTCTATCCTGCCTGCTCTCTCCTTCAGGGCAGTAACTTTGGGGCTGTTTATCTGTTTTTCTCTCCCATGGAAATGTAATTGGTTAAGACCAACCAGCTTAAGCAAGTTAATTTGCTTAAAGATAGGAACCCTTTTCCTGGTTCCAAAGATGGGCTTCAGAGGGCAGTGAAGACTACGATACTACAATTGTGTGTGTGTGTTTATGGAACAGTGAATAATAGTGTTAGTCATTCAGTCATGTCCAACTCTTTGCAACCCCATGGACTGTAGTCCACTAGGCTCCGCTGTCCATGGAATTCTCCAGGCAAGAATAGTGAAGTGGGTAGTCATTCCCTTCTCCAGGGCATCTTCCCAACCCAGAGACTGAACCCTGGTCTGCATTGCAGGCAGATTCTTTACCAGCTGAGCCACCAGGAAAGCCCTTGAAGTATGAAAGTGAAAGTCACTCTGTCATGTCCGACTCTCTGAGACCCTTTTGTCACCCATCAAAGAGCCTTGGATTTCATCAGGTTCTAAAAATATGTCCATGATCTCAAAAAAGGTTGAAGCCACTGCTGCTGAATATTATTAGTTGATCATTACGCGAGGGGGGCGGGGGTTCTTCTCAGGTATGTTTGCTTTTAACCACAGTGTGAAGGAGAAACCATCCTCTGATAAATATTTCTGCCTCAGGAAATAATAATAAGGAAGTTTTAGGGCCAAAGGCAAGAAAGGTTAGAAAGCCCCTTCAGAGCAAGAAGCAACCTCTTACTGCCTTTGGGGTCATAAGCAATCCATCTCCACTTAGGGTCAAGGGAAGCTTCTCTAGGTTGCATTGCTTTTCTCAGAATGCAAAACCTTTCCACTCTCCATAAAGAAAATGTTTTCTCTCATGGTAAGCAGAAGTAGGAATAAATGGAACGATTGGGATTGACACACACACACTACTATATATAAAATAGATAACTGATAAAGACCTACTGTATAGCAAATAGCACAAGGAACTCTGCCCAGTACTCTGTAAGAGCCTATATGGGAAAAGAATCATAAAACGAGTAGATAGGTGTATAACTGATTCACTTTGCTGTACCTGAAACTAACACAACAATGTAAATCAAGTATACTCCAGTTTAAAAAATGTACGTTTGCTTTAGAAATTTTTTAAAAAACGAATCAGGCTTAAGAGGTTACAGGTGAATTCTGTGAAGTGGTGGTGGGGCATGCTGAGGGACCAGGAGACAGTTTTTGTCCCCACTCTACCATTCATTTGCTGAGCAAACTGCTGAGAATGCTTAGCCTCTCTCAGCCTCAGTTTTCTCATTTCTAAAAAATATTTGTGCAACCCTCTCCAGTCCTGTGATTCTAAGAAAGATGCCAAAAGTCTACTTTCAATAAAAATTTTGTACTGCCCTTTATTGAGACGGAGCAGTTGTTTTTAATAGCTGGATGTGGGGGGGGGGTGGTTAGAGGGGATATCCAACCAAACACTAAGTTGTTTTCTTCCTTTTTAGTATGTTAGCATCTTGTCCGAAGGAGCAAAACCTGCTCTTGAAAGCTTCAAAACAGTTTGTGGTGGGATTGCGATTTTTGTCTCCGAAAGATTAATTGGAAACAAACTCTAAGGAAGAAAATTCAAAGCCCATTTCTATGCTTCTGCCTTTCAGATCCTCTAACATGTAAATGGACCATTACAAAGAGGATTAGTCATTAGAATGGTCTTCGTGAACACCAGCATTCAGCGTTCCTTTCCTCCTCGCCAGAGTCCTGAGTGACCAGCATCCTAATGGCTTTCTTTTCAGTTTGCAGGAGGACAAGCCGCATACTAACTCCAGATCCTGTGTCCTCAACTTTAATTAACAATAATCTTAACAAACCAGAGGCTCTTCCCCACCCTCAGACTGTGCCTTAAATCAGAACAAAAAGTGGCAGCGATGGGCACTCCAGATATCCACACTCAGGAAATACAATGATTGGTTTTTTTAATTTAAGGATGCTGCTTTTGAACCCTGGATTCTTGTTGGCCCTTCCCATATTTGCTTCTGTTCTATTTCTTATCTGGTTCACCTTTTTATGCGTAAGTACTAGGCTTGACGGTTTTGTTTTCCTGGCAGATTTCCCTAGATGACTGCAGTTTTCTGGTTGCTTAATTCTCCCCATCACTGGTCTTTTCCCCTTCTTTTCTTATTCTGATACAGAGACACCCCCTTATTTAGCAATCTCAGGTTTTCTAGCATGACTGAGAACCAGGAGGCAAGCCAGCAGCATCATTGAATACATAAGGTCTTAATACCAAAGCTGTGATATGTTAACCTTCACTCAAACCAGTTTCCTTTCACATTACACATAATTCTATCTGGTGGGGGGTGGGGTGGCAGGGAAGCGATGTCAAGCATTTAAGTGTGTGGTGGAGAGGAAGGGCCAGGCAGGCATGGGAGAGAAGAAGTCTCCAACCACTAGCTTATCAGGCAATGAGATAGGAAAGAGAAGGCAGTGAAAAAGAAATAAAAGGAGTATCAAAGGATCTTTGCAATCTAGAATATTCAATAGTGAAGTAAAAGAATCTGAACAGCAGCCTATCTGGAATAGGAGTTCAATTCAGTCACTCAGTAGTGTCTGACTCTTTCTGATCCCATGGACTGCAGCACACCAGGCTTCCATGTCCATCACCAACTCCCAAGCTTGCTCAAACTCAGGTCCATCAAGTCAGTGATGCCATCCAACCATCTCATCCTATGTTGTCCCCTTTTCCTCCCACCTTCAATCTTTCCCAGCATCAGGGTCTTTTCCAATGAGTCATTTCTTTGCATCAGGTGGCCAAAGTATTGGAGCTTCAGCTTCAGCATCAGTCCTTCCAATGAATAGTCAGGACTGATTTCCTTTAGGTTTGACTGGTTGGATCTGCTTGCAGTCCAAGGGACTCTCAAGAGTCTTCTCCAACACCACAGTTCAAAAGCATCAATTCTTTGGTGCTCGGCTTTCTTTATAGTCCAACTCTAACATCCATACATGACTACCGGAAAAACCATAGCTTTGACTAGGCAGACCTTTGTTGACAAAGTAATGTCTCTGCTTTTTAATAAGCTGTCTAAGTTGGTCATAGCTTTCCTTCCAAGGAGTAAGTGTCTTTTAATTTCATGGCCACAGTCAATATCTGCAGTGATTTTGGAGGCCCCCAAAATAAAGTCTGTCACTGTTTCCATTGTTTCCCCATCTATTTGCCATGAAGTGATGGGACTGGATGCCATGATCTTAGTTTTTTCAATGTTGAGTTTCAAGCCAACTTTTTCACTCTCCTCTTTCACTTTCATTAAAAGGCTCTTTAGTTCTTCTTCACTTTTTACCATAAGGGTGGTGTCATATGCATATCTGAGGTTATTAACATTTCTCCCAGCAATCTTGATTCCACCTTGGGCTTCATCTAGCCCAGCATTTTGCATGATGTACTGTGCATATAACTTAAATAAGCAGAGTGACAATATACAGCCTTGAAGTACTCCTTTTCCAATTTGGAACCAGTCTGTTGTTCCATTTCCACTTCTTGACCTGCATACAGGTTTCTTAGGAGGCAGGTAAGGTGGTCTGGTATTCACATCTCTTTAAGAATTGTCCACAGTTTGTTGTGATCCACACAGTCAAAGGCTTTGGCATAGTCGATAAATTCATAATTTAATAAATAATAATTCAAGAAAATTAGAGATGCAAGGGAATATTTCATGCAAGGATAGGCGCAATAAAGGACAGAAATGGTATGGACCTAAAAGAAGCAGAAGATATTAAGACAAGGTGGCAAGAATACACAGAAGAACTATACAAAGATCTTCATGACCCAGGTAACCATGATCATTCACCTAGAGTCAGACATTCTGGAATTCAAAGTCAAGTGGGCCTTAGGAAGCATCACTATGAGCAAAGCTAGTGGAGGTGACGGAATTCCAGTTGAGCTATTTCAAATCCTAAAAGATGATGCTGTGAGAGTGCGGCACTCAATATGCCAAAAAACTTGGAAACCTCAGCAGTGACCACAGGACTGGAAAAGGTCAGTTTTCATTCCAATCCCAAAGAAAGGCAATGCCAAAGAATGCTCAAACTACTGCACAATTGCACTCATCTCACATGCTAGTAAAGTAATGCTCAAAATTCTCCAAGCCAGGCTTCAGCAGTACGTGAACTGTGAACTTCTAGATGTTCAAGCTGGATTTAGAAAAACAGAGGAACCAGAGATCAAATTGCCAACATCTGTTGTATCGTAGAAAAAGCAAGAGAGTTGCAGAAAAACATCTATTTCTGCTTTATTGACGCTGCCAAAGCCTTTGACTGTGTGGAATGGGACTAGAATGGATTATCAATTAAGCTTGGCGATGGGACAAATAACAAACTGATTGAGAAGACCTATTTCACTTAAGTTGCCCATAACCACTCTTCCGTTTAAACTTGGGTGTAATAGCTGGGTGAATGACTATTGAGTGTATTTCTGCCGTTCTCTTGTAGTTGGGTGTGGCCAATGAGACACGCGTAGCCGTGATACGGATAACACCCAGGTCATGCCCTTCTTTGAAAGGAAGACTCATGCTTTCCATTTTCCGCATCAAGTGGCTTGGATTGGAAGCTGTACCCAGAGTTGGGACAGACAGTCACATATTAAGGATGGCAGAGCAACAAGAAAGAGCCTGGGTCACCGACACAGCAGAGCCACCACATCATCTTATACTGCTTATGTTTATCAGTTTGAGGATTTTTGTTTGTGGCTATTTATGTGTTTGTTTTGTTTTGTTTAAAATCCCTTGAAGGCTTTTCTTAAAATGTTTATTTTTATTTATTTATTTATTTGGCTATGCCTAGTCTCAGTTGCAGCACTCATATCTTCAATTTTCATGCAGCATGCAGTATCTTTAGTTGCAGCCTGTGGGGTCTGAATGTTGAGTTTGAATCCAAATTTTTCACTCTCGTCTTTCACTTTCATCAAGAGGCTCTTTAGTTCTTCGCTTTCTGCCAGAAGGGTGATGTCATCTGCATATCTGAGATTATTGATATTTCTCCCAGCAATCTTGATTCCAGCTTGGGCTTCATCCAGCCTGGAATTTTGCATGATGTTAAATAAGCAGGGTGACAATATACAGCCTTGATGTACTCCTTTCCCAATTTGGAACCAGTCTGTTGTTCCATGTCTACTTCTTGACCTGCATACAGATTTCTCAGGAGGCGGTAAAGTGGTCTGTTATTTCCCATCTCTTTAAGAATTTTCCATAGTTTGTTGCAATTCACACAGTTAAAGGCTTTGGTGTAGTTAATAAAGCAGAAGTAGATTTTTTCTGGAACTCTCATGCTTTTTTGATGATCCAACGGATGGTGATAATTTGATCTCTGATTCATCATAAGTTCATGGCATTTGGTCCTATCACTTCATGGCAAATAGATGGGGAAATAATGGAAACAGTGAGAGACTTTATTTTTTTGGGCTCCAAAATCACTGCAGATGTTGAAATTAAAAGATGTTTGCTCCTTGGAAGAAAAACTATGACCAACCTAGACAGTGTATTAAAAAGCAGAGACATTACTTTGCCAACAAAACTCCATCTAGTCAAAACCATGATTTTTCCAGTAGTCATGTATGGATGTGAGAGTTGGACTGTGAAGAAAGCTGAGTGCCAAAGAATTGATGCTTTTGAACTGTGGTGTTGGAGAAGACTCTTAAGAGACCCTTGGACTGCAAGGAGATCCAACCAGTCCATTCTAAAGGAAATCGTCCTGAATGTTCATTGGAAGGACTGATGCTGAAGCTGAAACTCCAATACTTTGGCCACCTGATGCAAAGAACTGACTTATCAGGAAAAACCCTGATGCTGGGAAAGATTGAAGGCAGGAGGAAAAGGGAACAACAGAGAACAATATGGTTGGATGACATCACCAACTCAACGGACATGGTTGAGTAAGCTCCAGGAGTTGGTGATGGACAGGGAAGTCTGGTGTGCTGCAGTCCATGGGGTCAGAAAGAGTCAGACATGACTGAGTGACTGAATTGAACTGAACTGTGGGGTCTAATTCCCTGACCAGAAATTGAATCCCAGCCCCCTGCATTGGAGGTGTGGAGTCTTAGCCACTGTACCACCAGAAAAGTTCTGTTTGCTCAGCTTTTTGATCAGGATACAAGTTTGCTTTGTTTATGCTACTGATATTTTGTTTTTTAGCAGCAAAATCTACTTCCTAACTAATCAGCTAACAAAACTTCTAACTAGGGATATGATTTGGGGGTCCCATTGATTATACACCCAAATTTCACTTTTCCTTCTCTCCTTTGGCAGTGGTGATGTGATGAAGCAATAAAAGTAGGATTTGAAGCTCAATCTTGGCTCCACTAATTACTAAATTTTCATTACAAAATGAGAATTCTAAGTCACTCAGTCATATCTGACTCTTCGCCACCCCATGGACTACAGCCTACCAGGCTCCTCCGTCCATGGGATTTTTCCAGGCAAGAGTACTGCTGTGGGGTGCCATCGCCTTCTCTGAGAATTCTAAGAGTTAATATTTAATAATGCTTCTGCACCGTGCTTGTTTATGTGCATTATCTCATTTAACTCTCACAACAACCTTACGAGGTAGGTATTGATACTATTCTAATCTTGGAGATCCAGTTAAGCACCTTTCCAGAAAGCTTTCAGATGATGAGATGCAAAGCAGTGATTTGGACCCAAAGTTTCATGAAGGCCAGCAACGCTTAACCACCTCCCTTTGCACCAAACTGTCTGCCTTGGTGAGAGTTTTAAGCTGAAATACAGCACCAAGAACATAGCTGTCTCTTTACAAACTGAGGTTACTACTGAATTTGCTGATGGTGTCCTGACCAAGTCTGCCTATTAGAGCTGAAACAATGCATTACCTGTTGACCTCGTCCTTTTGATTGAAACAATCTTCCTTTAGTCAAGATAGCTAAAAGTCTCTGATTAAATTACAATAAATCACTTCTAGTTAACCAAGAAAATTTCCTTTCTCCTCCTTTTCCAAATTTATTTTTAGTCAAAATCTCAGTCCTAGATCTCTCGAAGGCCACCATCCATTAATGATTACTCTGAGTCATTGGGAAAAGTTGATGTTCTGTTCAAAATGCTTTGGAAGGCAGGGAAGGTACACCAACAACTAACCCACATGCTGAGAGAGGGCTCCCCTCACCCCGATGTGGGAGAGACAAAAGCCAGCCCTCTGTGCTTTCCTTTCTCACTCGGGCGGGAAAAAGAAGAAATAAACACTGCTTGGTGCCAAACATGAGACTCTGGAACTTGAGTCCTATCAAAGCTCAGAAAGGGAAAATTTTTAAAAGAAACACAAGTGTGAGAGGAAGAAGGAGAAAGAGGAGAAGAGAAAGGAGGAAGGAAAGTAGGTGATCCACAGGGATATTCTTCCAAAACAGGTAAAGGGAAAATCAGGTTCTGCTTTACTCTTTCGGACTCATTCTGCTCCCACCTCACACTGTGAATGGGCTAAAGGTGAGGTAATACCATGTGGGAGCCCCCTGAAAACCACCAGATTCTGGCCCTTCTCTACCTGACCTAGACAGCAGCAATCTTCATCCCATGGTGGTAGGAAAATGCATTGTCCTGTCTCACAAAGAAGTAGAATCTTGAAGATGATAACTTATTCAAGATATACAGATATTAAGTGAGATTTTCTTTAAAAAAAAAAAATTTTGGAGTATAGTTATAGACCTGAGATTTTAAACCCAAGGTTTTCAGATGCCAGAATGGACTAAAAAAAAAAAAAAAAAAGACAAAAATACATAGTATTAATCTGAATGGAGCTCCAGCATTCTCCTTAGATTACTTCCTCTGTTAGCTCTCTAATAGAGCATCTTTCTTTTTCCCATTCAACATCTATTAAGCACCAACTATCTCCAGCTGTTAAGACATAAGAACATGATTCCTCCTAACATCAGATTCACAGACTGATGGAGAAGGCAAAGATGAGCCATATAAGGGTAGCAAAGTGTTAAGAATTTTACAAGCACTACAGCAGGACTACCTGCAGGATAAAGTAACAAAGACGGTTACCAGTCATGGGGTGCTGGCTTTGAGCTAGGCACAGTGATGAGAGCTTTGTCTGTGGTATTAGAGAAGCAAGAACAAAGAAAGGGGAAACAATTTTACCGAGGGTGGGGTTAGGATGCCAGATTTAGCGAATGAAAATACAGAATCTGCAGTTAAATTTGAATTTCAGACAAACAACAAACACTTTTCTGGTGTAAGTATGTCTCATGTGATATGTGAGATATACTAAAACATTATTGATCATTTACCTGAAATTCAAATTTAATTGGAAGTCCTGTATTTTATCTGGCAATTTTAGGTGAGGAGACTAAGAGAGCCGTAGAGTATGTTTCACAGAGGTGAGTCTTGAAGATAAGTAGTTTTTCTCCAGATAAAGAGTAGAATGGAGGGAAGGAAAAGAGAGGAACAGAACTATTTAATCTCTAACCTTAGTTGAATCATAGCCATGAGAAAAAAGAAAGACCAATAGCATTTCATAGGGATGTGTTAAGCCAATATCATTTCAAAATCATCCCTTTTTTGGAAATAAGTGGGAAATATATTAAAACATAGTTACTTTGTAATTATGAGATCTCCCATTGAGTTAGGTGGAAGTGAAAGTGAAAGTTGCTCAGTCATATCCGACTCTTTGCAACCCCATGGGGACTATACAGTCCATGGAATTCTCCAGGCCAGAATACTGGAGTGGGTAGGTAGCCTTTCCCTTCTCCAGGGGATCTTTCCTAACCCAGGGATCAAACCCAGGTCTCTTGCATTACAGGTGGATTCTTACCAGCTGAACCACAAGGGAATAGGCGGAGGTGGAAATAAATAGGTCAGGTGAAAAGCTCATGGTTGCCAAGCAACTAATACAAGATGTATGCTTCTCGGAATACCTTCTACCCCCTCAAAGAAAAGATCAGAGTGGAAAAGAATAGGTAGAATAGTGGAATAGCAGTTTTCTCACTCCATGCCTGGCCAGGTGACATGAGCTAAAGTGTTTCCCCCTGTCAGTTTCAGCTTCCTCCTCTATGAAATCATAACACTCCTCCCCCAAGTGATATCTAAGGCCACCTCCAGAGCTCAAAATGATCCAGTTTTAAGTAGTGAGGCTAAGTCATGTCAGCTCTCAGTACAACCACATGAGGAGGCAGCTTGGTTCTCCAGCCTTCCTGACAATTCTACAAGCTCCCGGTATTCCTCCAGAAAATAAACTCTTGCTCTTTTTAGCTAGAGTTGGTCTCTGCTGCTTTCAATCAAAGAATCAAGGAACTTCAGATCACTGCGGGGTAGGGGAAGAGAGGTAGGAAGGTCAACTACAGTTGTGAAACTCAGGGTTAAACAAAGCCACACTGTATTCTTTACTGGAGTACTTCTCAGAGCCTTTAACATGGTTGTGTCTTTGTGACCCTCCAAAAGAGAATATAGTAAATATTTGGAGTTGCAAAAACCATCTTTATCATAGACTCTTTTTGCTGTTTGGTTAGAGCAATTTGGAAGACTGGTAGGTAGCCTGTGGTTCCTGACCCCTGAGGCTTTTTCACTTTTATCATTGTGTTAAACATATGTAAAGTCTGACCTACCAGCCAATTTTAGGATCTTAGGTGAAGAAACTAAATCTCTCAGTTCTTCTTCACTCCCATGAAGTACCAGGCACAAACAGATGACTACAGCAAAGCAAAATTGTACTTTACACGCATTGCGAACCAGCCATCCCATAACTGCAGATCACAGAACGCTCTTTTTGAGGCGGAGGGAGCTGACCCATGTCACTTTGCCAAAAAACAATTTTCCTGATTACTTTCTGCCTGCCGGGATTCCTGTGGTTTCCACTGGTAAGGTGATCCCTCACTTCCTCACTCTGTTACTCTCGCACTGCCGTTGCCTCCGCTGTGTCACGGGACCCGGGAAGGGCTGCCTGTCTAGAAGATAGAGGACGTGTGCTCCAGGCGTGGCCAAATGTTGATTATTCAGAGCTGGTTCAGCAGCAACTCCGTCAGCAAATTCTGTTATCAGTGATTCGGCTGCCAGCATGAAGGGCACTCTGTTCAACCCAAAGTTTTACTTGATTCAAGGTTTTTATCCAATATGTCCCAAAGCCATACCACATGCGAGGCTTTTTCACATCATCTCAAGCTTTCTGTTTCAGTTCTTACCCAAATAATTGTGTTTTAAGTCTTTATAAACTTCTGGGGTATACAAGCTCCTCTAGTACATTGTCTAGAAAACAGGGACACTGATCTAAAAGAACTGTGGATTCTTACTCATCCAAGTGACTCCTGGGTATCTCTGGCAGGAACTCCTCAACATTCTGTGTTTGAACAACAAAAACAAATGTGCAAAAAATGCAGGCCACGAAGGCTTCAGCTTACAAGAAAAACTGGAAAAAAATATTTCTAATAAAAATTGATCTAAAGTTTGGGCTGGAAGTTATTACTAATTCCTAAAGACTTTCTTCAATAAAGAAAATTCATTTAATGCAAAATTTGTGTTGACTAAAAAGAGGAGAATGCATTCTACTCTGTAGCGTTATTGACTAAGCAGCCTGCTAAGGGTGTTACATGTGTACATTACATACACATTTTGGGGATGGGGCACGCCACACAGCAGATGAAATCTTAGTTCCTGGAGCAGGGATCGAACCCACATCCCCTGCATTGGAAGGCAGATTCTCAAACACAGGACCACCAGGGAAATTATATGCACATTTTTATTTGTAAAATAGGCATTATAAGAGAGCTACTTTTATTATTATCCTCATTTTACAGAGGAAGAAAGTAAGACAGAAGAACTTACAAAGCTTGCCCAAGGTTAGCAAGAAGCAAAGCTAGGATTAATACAGGACTGTCTGACTCCAATGCTTACTATGCCCATGACTGCTGCATTATATTCCTAATAGTGTGGCTGAGACACTGACACAAGACCTCCCAGGGCAGGTGGAGTTCCTAAGTTCATGTGCCTCTGGCCAAGAGCAGTTGTATCTGTTCAACCCTCTTCTGTCCACCTCTGCCCACAACCCTGAGCTGTACAAATTACTATCATTTTCCAAATGCTCCTGATCTGGACAATGATGGGAAGCATTCACTTAGTCACTTAGGGAGTCACTTTCTGATTAAAAGGTCAAAGTCCAGACTTCTCTGGTGGTCCAGTGGCTAAGATTCTGAAATCCCAATGCAGGGGGCCAGGATTCAATCCTTGCTCAGGGAACTAGATTCCACCAGCTGCACCCAAAATTTCTGCATGCTGCAACAAAGGTCAGAGATCCCACATGCCACAGCTAAGACCCAGTGCAACCAAATAAATAAATAAATATTCAAAAGATCCTGTGACAATGATCAGCTGTAAAGACATGTTTCCAAAAGGGGACATGAGGTATCTTAATCATAACAATGAAAGAAACCAATTATTTAATGTCTATAACATACCACGAACTTGCACATCGACTGAATCAAAAATCTATGCCCTCTTCTCTTCCATTTTACAGAAAGCACACTGGATCTCAAAAGAGCTAAGTGACTTGTCCAAGGTCAAACAGCTGGTAAATGGCAAACCTGGGCTGCAAATCTCTATTTTCTGATTCCAAATCCAGTGCTCCTTTTTCTACACTTGGCTCCTGACAGTGAATTTGAACTTGCTCCAGACAGAGAATCCCAAATCCAGAATCCAGAGTCCCAGTGGAGCCCTGCTTACTTATCTGATTAATGAGCATACGAAAACTAGAGGATTGCAAGGTCCCTCCTGGCTCCATCCTTCTGTGATTGTTTCTGAGAAATGATGCAAATGAAGTGGAAAAGGAAACTCAGGTAGACAACTTTATGCTCCTGGCTTGTCCAGGTTCCTTGGGGTATGAGGTCAGGGGAGCTGACCAGATTAATTTAAGCGAGAAGTGCATGACAAAATACGAGCACGAAAGGCTTTCAATGCTGACAGTACAGCAGCCTGACTTAACAAAGATTCTCTCCCACTGCAAATACATATAAATACATGTTTTACAACTTTAAAACTCATAGCCTGAAAGAAAGCCAACACACTTCCAGAAACAAAAAGGAAATTCAAAACCAGAGATGCAAGCTTCAGCTGACACACGAGGGACCAGGAAAGAACCAGACCTGGGTACAGGCTCCACAGTAAATTTGGCCTGAAGGCAGTTTGAGCTGGAACTGAGATTTCTGCTTGAAACTAAGCTCTTGAAAATCCTTCCTGAATGTGAAAGGAGAACTAAACGAAATCAGTCTACTGCCCAGAGAAGCAACAAGAAAGTAATAGCTATCTTTTCTAGGCTCTGGGTGGGGGAAAAAAATGCATTCTGTGAATAGTTCCAAACTCAGTCTAGGTATAGGGCATGGGAATTTAAGCTAGCTATGTGTTAAAAGAATCTTAAGTAAGAAATTAATATAATTGCTAGTCTGTGACCCATGGGAAACCACAGGAACTTGGAAAGAAGAAAATCCGAGACAGTTTTACAGGGAATTATCCACAATCCAGGAGACATGGAACCCTCACAAGAAGAAAAGTAAAAGCTGACAGTAAAATGATTGCCAACTGTGTTATGAAAAAGTACCTGGGAAGAACATTAGCTGATACAACACATGGGAAAATAATCAGTCCAGGAACTAGAAATAATGGAATAATAATCTGAAAGGCACAACCAAAGAAGTATGTTTAAACTGAGGGGATTAAGGGAGATAGAGTAAAAGTTAAACAGGTAGGACTTCTAAAAATTTAAGTGAACAACTCCAATAATCAAAAAGAACTTCTAGAATTGAAAAGTATAATCATTAAAATTTTTAAATCAAATAGCAAGTTAGATACACTTAAAAAGAACTAGTCAATTAGTAGATTGATTTGACAAAATCATCTAGAATAACACGCAAAAAGTAATATAGAAAATATAAATGATAGTTTAAGAGACATGGTGACTGATATATTTAGAATTTTAAATCTAAATCAAATATAAAGTCCAGAAGAGAATGGAGGGAAGAGAGTTAGAAGAAACTCAAAGAAATAATGGCTGAGAATTTTCCAGAATTTAAGAAGCATGAACAAATGATGAAGAGAGAAATAAGTAAGCATTGATTTAAAACAACAATAAAAGAGCTAATAATGGAAGAGCTAAAACAAGTTAAATTATAATACTGAATAACAATAACCTGAATAACAGGGGAGATATTTTATGCTTTTGTATTTGGGGGAGGGAAAACAAAGAAATATTAAAAAGCCAGTGAAATATGCATGATAAAAAATTTACTATAATCAATAAAATCATCTGAAACATAGGGAATACTTTCAAGTCAATAGAGGAAAGTGGAGGAATAGTTAATAAAAACAGTATAATAAAAGGAAGACAAAAAGAAAAGAGAAAGAGGGAAGGAGGAAAGGAGAATAAGGAGGAGGAGAAGCAAAAGGGCAAGAAGTTATGGGTCCCCTTCAGTTCAGTTCAGTTCAGTTGCTCAGTCGTGTCCGACTCTGTGACCCCGTGAATTGCAGCACGCCAGGCCTCCCTGTCCATCACCAGCTCTCGGAGTTCACTCAAACTCATGCCATCCAGCCATCTCATCCTCTGCCGTCCCCTTTTCCACCTGCCCCCAATCCCTGCTATCATCAGGGTCTTTTCCAAAAAGTCAACTCTTCGCATGAGGTGGCCAAAGTACTGGAGTTTCAGCTTTAGCATCATTCCTTCCAAAGAACTCTCAGGGCTGATCTCCTTCAGAATGGACTGGTTGGATCTCCTTGCAGTCCAAGGGACTCTCAAGAGTCTTCTCCAACACCACAGTTCAAAAGCATCAATTCTTTGGCGCTCAGCTTTCTTCACAGTCCAACTCTCACATCCATACATGACCATTGGAAAAACCATAGCCTTGACTAGATGGACCTTTGTTGGCAAAGTAATGTCTCTGCTTTGAATATGCTATCTAGGTTGGTCATCACTTTCCTTCCAAGGAGTAAGCGTCTTTGAATTTCATGGCTGCAGTCACCATCTGCAGTGATTTTGGAGCCCCTTACAGAATCCAATTCTGAATTGAGTCCTTGTTGCGGTTTGGCGCCACCTGCTGGTGGTTGTCTGCGAGAGATTTCTGGGTCGAGTGGCTGAGAACACAACTGCTGCTGCTGCTAAGTCGCTTCAGTCGTGTCCGACTCTCTGCGACATCATAGACGGCAGCCCACCAGGATCTCCCATCTCTGGGATTCTCCAGGCAAGAACACTGGACTGGGTTGCCATTTCCTTCTCCAGTGCATGAAAGTGAAAAGTGAAAGTGAAGTCGCTCAGTCATGTCCGACTCTTTGCGACCCCATGGACTGCAGCCCACCAGGCTCCTCAGTCCATGGGATTTTCCAGGCAAGAGTACTGGAGTAGGATGACATGGCCCTCTCCGGAACCCACCTGCATTACCGTCAGTTCATCTCTGCTCAGCCCCCTTCTCACCTACACAAAAGTTGAGAACTTTAATCCACCTCCTTCTTTAGAAAAAGGACTGGTTAGACAATGGAACGCCATACCAACATCAGGCCAAAATTCATGTTTTTACCAGGATTTATTTGCTTGGAGAAGGCAATGGCACCCCACTCCAGTGTTCTTGCCTGGAGAATCCCAGGGACAGGGGAGCCTTGTAGGCTGCCGTCAATGGGGTCGCACAGAGTTGGACATGACTGACGCGACTTAGCAACAGCAGCATTGCTTTCAAAAAGAATGAAAGTTGAAAATTAACATTGAGCATTCAACTCAAAGAGTTAGAAAGTGAACAAACTATCCCAAATAAAGTAGAAGGAAGGAAATGACAAAGATAAGTGTGGATTTAGTGGATTAGAAAATCAACGATAAAGAATATCAAGAAAATCCGAAGGAAGGAAATGACAAAGATACGTGAGGATTTAATGGATTAGAAAATCAAAAATAAAGAATATCAACAAAATCCAAGTTTTTCTCAAGGTTGGTAAAATCAACATCTGACAAATCTAATATATAATATTAAATTTTTTGAATGATGTATAAAGAGATGTTTTTAAAATATAACTAATCTTATGCCAATAAAGTTTGAAATATTAAATGGATAATTTTATTACTTTTTATATATTTAATCATTTATTTGGTTTTACATATATGAAAACATATAGAGATCTATGCATGTAAATGATTTGATGGAAACAGTGACCAGCTTTATTTTCTTGGGCTCCAAAATCTCCCTGGACGTTGACTACAGCCACAAAATTAAAAGATGCTTGCTCCTTGAAAGTAAAGCTATGACGAAACTAGACAGTGTATTAAAAAGCAGAGACATTACTTTGCCAACAGAGGTCCAGTCAAAACCATGGTTTTTCCATTAGTCATGTACAGATGTGAGAGTTGGACCGTAATGAAGGCTGAGCACCAAAGAACTGATGCTTTTAAGCTGGTGTTGGAGAAGGCTCTTGAGAGTCCCCTGGACTGCAAGGAGACCAAACCAGTCAATCCTAAAAGAAATCAATCCTGTGTATTCATTGGAAGGACTGATGCTGAAACTGAAGCTCCAATACTTTGGCCACCTGATGTGATGAGCTGACTCATTAGAAAAGACCCTGAAGTCGGGAAAGATTGAGGGCAGGAGGAAAAGGGGATGACAGAGGATGAGATGGTTGGATGGCACCGATTCAATGGGCATGATTTGGGGCAAACTCCAAGAGACAGTGAAGGACAGGGAAGCCTGGTGTGCTGCAGTCCATGGGGTCACAAAGAGTCAGACACAGCTGAGTGACTGAACAACAATAAATATGAAAACTATGATAAAATGGTAAATATGATAACATTTGAGAAATCAGCACAACTTATGAACCAGTATTTCCCAGATCACTAATGCATGATGTAGCAGAATTATACACATGTTAAGAGATACATTAAAAATGCATGATAGGGAACTTTCCTGATGGTCCAGTGGCTAAGACTCTATTCTCCCAATGCAAGGGTCCTGGTTCCATCTCTAGTAAGGGAACAAGATCCCACACATACAGCAATGAAGATTCTGAGTGCTGCAGCTCAGACCTGGGACAGCCAAATACATAAATAAATATAGATTTTTTTTAAGTGGGTGCTAGAACAATAGATTTTAGTATAAAATATATGAAAAGTTTATTGATACAGTTTCAGATCCCACATTGCAACTAAACTTCAGTAAATATGCTTTTGAAGTTTTATGTATCATCAAAGAAAATATTCACAATTACCTGAAAAGACTATGAAAATTCTCCATTATTTTCAAATTAAATACCTAAGTGAGACCAGATTTTCATCATATACATTAACCAAAACAACATATTGTGGCAGATGGAATTCAGAAACTGGGGTGAAAATGTAGCTGTTGTCTGGTAAGCCAGACACAAAAGACATTCGCAAAAATGTTAAACAATGTCACACTTTCTACTAATTATGTTTTGTTTTGGAAAACATGCTAATTTTCAAAAAATATGTTAAATTAATATGTAATGGTTTAATGGTTGTTATTTATGTAAATTAATGTTTTAATGTCCTATCTGTAATTTCTAGTATAGCATACATTGATAGATTTACACCTAAAAATAATTATTCATGATGGCAGGGTCCTCATTAATTTAATTTTATTTTTTACATATTTTGGCCATTCTGCGCACGATGGGGAATCCTAGATCCCTGAACAGGGATCGAACCCATGCCACCTGCAGCGGAGGTATGGAGTTTTAGCCACTGGGCACCCAGGAAAATCCCCTCATTAATTTTAAGAATGCAAAGGAGGCAGAAGATCAAAGAGTTTGAGAACTGCTAACTTACAACCCCACGAGGCTTGAACTTTGTAATCGTCCCCATTCTACAGATGAGGAAACTAAAATTTAGAGAGGATAAATCAGAGGTTTACAGAACGGGCCAAGCTCTTGCAAGGCAAGATTCAACCCAAGATCCTGGCTTCATGGTCCAGATTCTTTGCCTCTGTGCCCTATTTCTGGGATTCTTCCAGACAGTAAGCTCCGAGGTTTGGTTTCAGGATCACCCTCAATTTTGCCCATTTTCAGTAGTACAAAGACTCGTACTTGCTCTCCCAGGATTACTGGAAAAGGCAGCATAATCCTCCCAGTTTATTATTCAGTCATTTAGTCGTGTCCAACTTTTTGTGACCCCATGGACTGCAGCACGCCAGGCTTCCCTGTCCTTCACCATCCACTGGAGTTCGCTCAAACACATCCACTGAGTCGGTGATGCCATACAACCATCTCATCCTCTGTCGTCCCCTTCTCCTCCTGCCTTCAATCTTTCCCAGCATCAGGGTCTTTTCTAATGAGTTGACTCTTCACATCAGATAGCCGAAGTACTAAAGCTTCAGCTTCAGCATCAGTCCTTCCAAAGAACATGCAGGACTAATCTCCTTCAGAATGGACTGGTTGATCTCCTTGCAGTCCAAGGGACTCTCAAGAGTCTTCTCCAAGATCACACTTCAAAAACACCAATTCTTCAGCACTCGGCCTTCTTTATGGTCCAACTCTCACATCCATACATGACTACTGGAAAAACCATAACTTTAACCCTAAGGACCTTTGTTGGTAAAGTAATGTCTCTGCTTTTTAATATGCTGCCTAGGTTTGTCATAGCTTTTCTTCCAAGGAGTAAGCATCTTTTAATTCCCTGGCCACGGTCATCATCTGCAGTGATTTTGGAGCCTGAGAAAATAAAGTCTGTCACTGTTTCCATTGTTTCCCCATCTATTTCCCATGAAGTGATGGGACCAGATGCCATGATCTTAGTTTTTTGAATGTTGAATTTTAAGCCAGCTTTTTCACTCTCCACTTTCACTTTCAAGAAGCTCTTTAGTTCCTCTTCACTTTCTGCCGTAAGGGTGGTGTCATCTGCATGTTTGAGGTTATTGATATTTTCCCTGCAATCTTGATTCCAGCTTGGGCTTCATCCAGCCCAAGATTTTACATAACGTACCCTGCATATAAGTTAAATAAGCAGGGTGACAATATACAGCCTTGATGTACTCCTTTCCCATTTGGATCCAGTCTGTTGTTCCATGTCCAGTTCTAGCCATTGCTTCTTGACCTGCATACAGATGTCTCAGGAGGCAGGTAAGGTGGTCGGGTATTCCCATCTCTTTAAGAATTTTCCACAGTTTGTTGTGGTCCACACAGTCAAAGCCTTAGCGTAGTTGATGAAGCATAATTAGATGTTTTTCTGGAATTCTCTTGCTTTTTCTTTTTTTAAAATATAAATTTATTTATTTTAATTGGAGTCTAATTACTTTACAATATTGTATTAGTTTTGGCATACATTGACATGAATCAGCCATGGGTGTACATGTGTTCCCCATCCTGAAACCCCCTCCCACCTCCCTCCCCATCCCATCCCTCTGGGTCATCCCAGTGCACCAGCCCTGAGCACCCTGTCTCATGCATCAAACCTGGACTGGCGATCCGTTTCACATATGATAATATGCATGTTTCAATGCCATTCCCCCAAACCATCCCACCCTTGCCCTCTCCCACAGAGTCCAAAAGACTATTCTATACATCTGTATCTCTTTTGCTGTCTCACATATTCTGGTGTCTTGTAGAGGATGAGGCCTCTATAAGTGGAAAGCAAATTGCCAACATCTGTGTCTCTTTTGCTCTCTTGCATATGATCCAACGGATGTTGGCAATTTGCTTTCCACTTACAGAGGCTCCAGCCTCTACAAGACACCAGAATTCCCAAGGCCAGGATGGGGCCTCTGTAAGTGGAAGCATGTTGTGACTGTAGAGTCTGGTACCATGTGGGTACAGGCATGGGTGGAAGAGATGGCCAATTCTTGAACTGTCCAGGTGGATTATCCAAGTTGTTCTAGGCATATGTCCAGATTCTCCCAGGTCTTGGACTTGGTGTTTTCCAGTAGGGTTGATGAAAAGTGATCTGATTTGAGATCAGGAGCTGATCAGGTTTTTTCCTGGCCTAGTTCTGCCTTACTCAGCACATAGACACTGGACTCATGTAGCTATTTAAATTGAAATTCAGGGACTTCCTTGGTGGTCCAGTGGTAAGACTCTGTGTTCACAATGCAGGGGACCCAGGTTCAGTCCCTAGTCAGGAAACTAGATCCCACATGCCACAACTAAAGATCTCACATGTCACAACCAAGATCAAAAATCATGAATGTTGCAACCAAGAACTGGCATAGCCAAATAAATAGATATAGTTTTTTAAAAAAGAAATTCAAATTAGTTGTGATGCAACAAAAAGAAATTTTCAGTTATTTAGTCTCATTACCCTATTTCAGGTGTTCAAGAGTCACATACTGTACATATATTTTGCCATCACTGGGGTCTTTGACTGGTGTGATCTAGTGAAAACAAGCTGGCATCACAGTGAGTTGAACTTGGACCACTAGACATGAAATATTCCTCAGATGGGGGTGATGATGAAAGTCATCAAAGAGCTCAGTCAAAATGATTATACTACCCAAGTTAATCTACAGATTCAGTGCAATTCCTATCAAATTGCCAAGGGCATTTTTCACAGAATTAGGACAACAACAACAAAATAACTCCAAATTTGTATGGTGACACAGAAGACCCCAAATAACCAAAGCAATCTTGAAAAAGAAAAATGGAGCTGTAGGAATCAATTTCCCTGACTTCAGACTATACTCCAAAGCCACAGTCTTCAAAACAGGATGGTACTGGCACAAACATAGAAATAAAGACCAATGGAACATGATTAAAAACCGAGAAATAATCCCATGCACCTATGGTCAATTAATCTATGACAAAGGAGGCAAGACTACACAACGTTGGAAAGACAGTCTTTTCAGCAAATGGTGCTGGGAAAACTGGACACCTACATGTTAAAAAATGATATTATAGCATGCTTTAACTCCATACACAAAAATAAGCTTAAAATGGATTAAAGATGTAAATGTGAGACTGGACACTATAAAACTCCTAGAAGAAAACATAGGCAGAACAGTCTCTGACATAACTCACAACAATATCTTTTTTGCACCATCTCCCAGAATAATGGAAATAAAAACAGAAAGAGACAAATGAGACGTACTTAAACTATAAGCTTTTGCACAGCAAAGGAACAATAAACAAAACAAAAAGCCTACAGATTGGGAGAAAATAGTTGCAAATGATAAGACTGATAAGGGATTAGTCTCCAAAACTTACAAACAGCTCATGATGTTTAACAGCATCAAAACAAAAACTTATTCAAAAAATGGGCAAAAGACTTAAATAGACATTTCTCCAAAGAAGACATACAGATGGCCAATAGGCGCATGAAAAGATGCTCAACATCACAAATTATTAGAGAAATGCAAATCAAAACTACAATGAGATATCACCCCACACCAGTCAGAATAGCTATCACCAAAAAAACCCACAAACAATGCTGGAGAGGGTATGGAGAGAAGGGAACCCTCCTTCACTGTTGGTGGGAATATAAATTGGTACAGCCACTATGAAAAACCATATCAGTTCATTTCAGTCACTCAGTCGTGTCCAACTCTTTGCGACCCCATGAATCGCAGCATGCCAGGCCTCCTTGTCCATCACCAACTCCTGGAGTTCACTCAGACTCACGTCTATCGAGTCCGTGATGCCATCCAGCCATCTCATCCTCTGTCGTCCCCTTCTCCTCCTGCCCCCAATCCCTCCCAGCATCAGGGTCTTTTCCAATGAATCAACTCTTCGCATGAGGTGGCCAAAGTACTGGAGCTTCAGCTTTAGCATCATTCCTTCCAAAGAACACCCAGGGCTGATCTCCTTCAGAATGGACTGGTTGGATGTCCTTGCACTCCAAGGGACTCTCAAGAGTCTTCTTCAACACCACAGTTCAAAAGCATCAATTCTTCGGCACTCAGCCTTCTTCACAGTCCAACCCTCACATCCATGCATGACCACAGGAAAAACCATAGCCTTGACTAGACGGACCTTAGTCGGCAAAGTAATGTCTCTGCTTTTGAATATACTATCTAGGTTGGTCATAACTTTTCTTCCAAGGACTAAGTGTCTTTTAATTTCATGGCTGCAGTCACCATCTGCAGTGATTTTGGAGCCCACAAAAATAAAGTCTGGCACTTTTCTACTGTTTCCCCATCTATTTCCCATGAAGTGATGGGGCCAGATGCCATGATCTTCGTTTTCTGAAAAACCATATAGAGTTCCTTTAAAAACTAAAGCTAGAGCTACCATATCACCCTGCAATGGCACTCCTGGATATTTATCCAGAGAAAAACATTGTCTGAAAGGATATATGCACCCCTATGTTCATTTCACACTGTTTACAATAGCCAAGACATGGAAGCATCCTGTCTATTGACAGAGGAATGGATAAAGAAGATGTGGTGCATATACACAATGGAACATTATTCAACCATTAAAGAGAGTGAAACAATGCCATTTACAGCAACATGGATGAAGCTGGAGAGCGTCATGCTGAGAGAAACAAGACAGAGAAGGAGAAATATATGACATCCCTTATGTGTGGAATCTAAAAGGAAATAATACAAATGAACTTACTTGCAAGACAGAATGAGACTCACAGACTTAAGAGAACTAGCTTATGGATGCTGGGGGAAGGGATAGTTAGGGAGTTTGGAATGGACATGTACACACTGCTTTATTTAAAATGAATGGCCAACAAGGACCTATTGTGTAGCACATAGAACTCTGCTCAATGTTATATGGCAGCCTGGATCAGAAGGGTGTTTG